>JADDOH010007279.1:0-42176 GCA_016648135.1 Agrypnia vestita | reverse complement strand
AAAATAAATTTGCTACATTTGAAGAAGAAATTTTAATTTAATTTATATTAATTATATTTTTATATTATATAAAGCTACATATCTTCAATGAATATTTTTATAATGAACAATTTATTGTCACAAGTTTTTTGGTAAATTCACAATCTGGCCGGGCTTCACACAATCTTCAGCAAACGACTTGTGCGTCTAGCTGGAAACATTTTTCAAGGTTGCAATATCGACTCGTACATGGCCTTAAAAAAATATTTACGAATATTTGAGTTTTTTTTATTATTTTGTAAATTAAAACATACCATGACATATGCTGTAGAGACGTGGGCTGACACTGTCCGCACCAAAGGACTTCTCAGATCATCTGAAATGAAAGTGTTGAGATCCATTGCGTGATCGTATCCGAAATGTAGACATAATGAAAACTTGCAAAATAGAGGACAGATCACGATTGAGTAGATCCAGAAAAAGATTCTGACGGGATCACGTAGCCAGAATGGATAGTGACAGACTCGTGCATTCAGCGGCAAATGAAATCCCCCTTGGAAGGCGCCCACCGGGAAGACCACCGAAAAGTTGGAAGGATAGCCGGACCTCGTCATCCCGGGAGACGTGGTTTCCCATACCGCAGATTGAGAGATCGAATAAAAGAAAAAAATAACCCAAAAAACCAAGTTTTTATTATACTCCCTTTCTTTGTAAAATATAACAACAATTAAAGACGAATTAAATCATATAACATAACACTAAACTTACAGTAATTTAATGTATTTCTAAAATGTCAGATGTTTTGAGCTTTGATAAGACACTTCATGCTTTGAAGATTATATTCTAAAAACAGTCAATTTAGATTTTCGATATTCGTAGTGAAGTACCTATTATGCATACCGACGGACTAATTCAAATTTAGAAAATATTCCGCGACGTTATCGGGCCACCGTAATCAAACTTTTCTAATGATTCCAATTTGAAAAAACCAATAATAATTTTAAAAATCCGAAATTATACTATAATTATTATTTTTTTTAACGAAAATTTGATAAATTTTCTTGGTCGTCGCCACGAGTCTACTTGCCAAGTTTCAGCTCGATGGGATCACGGGAAAAGGGTCAAAAATCGATCCAAAGTTTTTGTTGACGGCAAGCCGGCAAGTAAGCAAGCAGACGCCACGTTAATATAAAGGGAGTAAAAAGAAGAAGAAATTGAAACAAAAATTCTGTGATGAAATTTTATCATTTTGTTGGGCAAATGTAAAAACCTATTGATCGCAATGCGTCGGCAGGACTAAACGATTAGCATAGGTCACGGTTTTTGTTTCAGATACCCGAAGCGAGAGGTCCTTACAAGCGTGTACCAGTCCGTAGTGGCACTTCATCATAGCGACTCGTTTAATTTGCCCGCGCTTATTTACTGCAATACGGCGGCGATAAAATCGGGACCTCTCTGAATTTATTACCCGGCACTGGTAAAAAAATGTCCACGTTGTCGACTCATATCTGATCACGATTTATACGATTTCGGCCGTAGATAATATTACACATGCTCCGCGGAGCCCCGACAGATAAATTATAAATTAATTATATCGGAAGGCGCATCTTGCGCAGGCTCACCAAAACGTTAACGCCGCTTGAGGAATATAATGTTATAAGATGTATTAGCTAGTATGAAAATTATGTGGTTCTTCTTACCAGAAGATGATGGTCAATATTATAAAAATGGGCAAATAAAAGTATCACAAGCATACTAATAACGTACTTATATATCAATTTAAGTCCAGTAATAATAATAATATATAAGAAATTTAAGAAAAAATTACACACTATGTTTTAAACCACTTAATTGCTATATATTTGTCAACTAGTTTCGGTTGGACTCAACCTTCTTCAGGACAATTACAATATAGACTAATCTAGGTACAGAAATTTATAAAGGAGGAAAGAAAAAGAGAGAGGGACAGAGTATCAACTAGGTGGGGGGGAGGGAATGGGAGGAGTTAACTGAAGATAGAGGGAACAACTTTAAAATCGGACTATTAGATAAATTTATTTGTTTATTTATTATTTGACTATTATTGTTGATAGCTTTAATAATAAATAAACAAATAAATTTATCTAATAGTCCGATTTTAAAGTTGTTCCCTCTATCTTCAGTTAACTCCTCCCATTCCCTCCCCCCCACCTAGTTGATACTCTGTCCCTCTCTCTTTTTCTTTCCTCCTTTATAAATTTCTGTACCTAGATTAGTCTATATTGTAATTGTCCTGAAGAAGGTTGAGTCCAACCGAAACTAGTTGACAAATATATAGCAATTAAGTGGTTTAAAACATAGTGTGTAATTTTTTCTTAAATTTCTTATAATGTCAAGCCACAAAGTGTTTTCTTGCTTTGAAAAGTTAATAATATATCAATTTAAGTCCAGTAATAATAATAATATATCAATTTAAGTCCAGTAATAATAATTTTTCAATTCATCAATTTCAATTCTCAAAACATATTTTAGAGAAAGAGATAGATCTGACACAGATCTACCTCTCACAGAAAATTAATGGAGACATTAGGTGAGAAACAATTGAGGAGACACTCAATTTAATGCAACTTGATTTTAAAAAAAAAACCTCTATTTTACAGTTACAGCTTCTTTACCAATCTTCACCCCATAATCCCACCTCGAATTAGGCAACGCATCCTCCTGATAATTGATCCCTTAACATATTTTAAGCAACAGAAGCCATTGCGAGATAAAATATACTCATCTTTTTTTTTATTTTTAAATGATTTTTAAAAATAACAAGTTATTTTTTCATCATCTTCAGTTGTATTTGTAGTCGAATTTTAACGTTTAATCAATGATCAAAATATTTTCAATGTTCTTAAAAAAACCGTTGATTGTGTTTAATCAAAAATAAAAACCTAACCCAGTATAAACAACATTTTGAATTTACCTGTCGTTTAATTAGCTTAATTTATCATTTGATAGTCGGCAGTCAGAATTAATTTCAATACTAATCCATCGGATTTTCCACATCATCAATTAACTCATTTACAACATTTAGGTCTGAAGATAAATCCTAGAAACAAATTCCTACATGTGTTTTACTATTTGCACTATCTTAAACCTTGTTAAATCATCAATCTTGCTGTCCGCTAACGTTGTTCCAACCAATACGCCGTAGACTGTTACAGCTCTTGTGTTCTGCCAGTTTTCTTTTTTCATTAAAATCGAGTCATTCGAAATGGCTTTTTAAAAAATTTTCGCATGTACGTTAAGTAGATATGTGTACTTTACAACCCTGAAATAATGTACTAAATTACGTAGTTAATTACACCAATTAATACAGAACTGAAAGTATGCCGGAAGGTTTTCTAAGAAGGTGATATTGCTGTGAGAACGGGGTAATTCGCTTCCAGGAACACGGCAACTCTTAAAGATTCCATCTCGCAATTAGTGAAACACTTGTGTGTTGAAGGCTTCCATCCTCACGGGGTTGTTAGCGCTGCAAGGAGAGCACTGGACTGGTAAATAGATCGAGTGCAGGTGTCTACTATTATAAACAGGAGCAGCGGCAAGTCGTCCCGATATTATGGACGATACAAGAAACTCTGACTTGTACCGGTCTATTAAAATACACCGCGAACTTGATTATCAATGTACATACCTGCGGTTGTACGCGCTTATTTATGTAAGCAGAAAATAGTTTCGCTGGTATTCATTATCCTGAATGTGCCAAGTTCTCTGTAATTGATTATATGTACTTCAATCGTTATTTAACACAGTTTTCAGGCATGTATGTGTAGCTTATACAGGGTGCCTAACCACTAGCAAAACTTCGAGGTATGAATGTACGTGCAGGTAAATATCTAGCAAGATATATTATTACTGGATTTGGCGTTTACATTGTAGAGATTATGATTATGATTATTAACTTTGTTACCTCTACGTGACGTTTTATATTATAATATTTTTATATTTTATCAAAACATTTTTTTTATTATGACATTGGCATAATTCTAAAAATGTTATTGAAGATACAAGAATCATGTACATTGATATATCGAAGCCAGTAGTAAATACTTGGGGGGGGGGGGTCCCCTGCATTGAATTATAAATAGAGAATATTTTTTACACTTCGAATGAAATTTCAGTTACGAAGATAAGTGACATCAAAATTTGCATTTTTTTTTAATATTTGTGACTTATTTTCTATAAAACGTTGGAATTTATCTACAGTAACTTATATCTAATATTACGAATTCATTAGTATTTAGTACAAGTCACATAAAATCACAACAAAATCTTGCAAAAATATAAATCTATCAACATCAGTTTTTAAAATTTGACTTTAAATACTTTCACGATAGTCTATCGTTTTACAAAAGATAAGACAGAAATATTTAAAAAAATGCTAATTTCGATTTGGTCACTTATCTCCATAACTGTCGGTATTTTACCCAAAGCGTGAAGAATATTTAGATGTGTGGTCGACAATGAGATCATGGGTGCAATCGGTGAACGTTATGTAAAGAGATCAATTAAGCTGGCCAATGACAAGACGATAGCCCTGTAAATGCCCATAAAAGACTTCCATAAATACTTTCCATATAAATTAATTCGTTGCTGTGAGGTATTAATAATACAATTTATTTGAATAAAAATATTTTTTATACAAAATTGAATGAAGAAGGGGCCCCCTTTTGCCACGAGCCACCCTGTATATAACACTGGAGAGCGTCGTATTCCTACCTTATTATATTCCGATCGATTCCGTTTTACAGGATCAAATTAATACCAGGCAGCATATTTTGAAAGCATATTATTTTCATACTTATACGAAAATGTCATGATATAAAATACGGATTACACTGATTACCATCCATGAATATCTCTTATACTCGAGAGAAAGGAATAAATGTTTTTGCCAAAATAAGAAAATATGTTACAGCCAGGATCGCCAAAAAACGTGTTCCGAAAACAATATTTTTTTTTATATAATTAATAAGAATGCACTTTGTTTTAATATTAGGTCCTTACATATGAAATTGACGTTTAGTATGGGAGGAACATAAAGCCGATTTTTTTTTATTATAATATATTTATTTAATCAAAGTATGTACCATTGCTATCTATGCACTTTTGCCATCTCATAGGTATTTCATCGATCCCTTTACTAAAAAAACCATTCGGACGGGAATCAATAAAATCTTTGAAGGCGGTTTGGACTGCCCCATCGGAGTTGAATTTTTTCCTTTGCAAGAAGTTATCCAAATTTCGAAAAAAATGGTAATCTGTTGGGGCAAGGTCCGGAGAGTACGGTGGATGTCTTAGACATTCCAATTGAAGCTCCTCTAATTTGGTAGCCGTCTGTTGTGCAGTGTGTGGTCTAGCGTTAGCATGAAGCAGCAGTGGCCTAGAGCGATTAACCAGCCTCGGTTGTTTAGCAGCTAGCTTTTCCATCATGGTTTGCAGTTGCTGACAATAGACATCTGCCGTAATCGTCTGGCCAGATTTAAGAAAGCTATAGTGAACGACACCAGCACTAGTCCACCAAACTCTCACAAGTAACTTTTTTGGAGTCAATTTTCGCTTGGGGCATGGTTTGGCTGGTTCGGCAGGGTTCAGCCATTGCGATGATCGCTTCCGATTATCGTACAGGATCCACTTTTCATCACAGGTAATGATTCGATTTAAAATCCCTTCATTATTGTGCCGGTTGAGTAATGCAACGCAGCAGTCAACGCGCGTTTGTTGATTTGCTTCACTGAATTCGTGAGGTACCCACCTTTCAAGCTTTTTCACCTTACCAATTTGTTTCAAGTGGATTAAAACAGTTTTATCACTAACACCGCAGCCTGCAGCTAACTCGGATGTGGTTTGCGATGGATCCGCTTCCACAATAGCCTTCAATTCTTCATTATCAACTTTGGTCTCCGGCCGTCCACGGGGCTTGTTTTGCAGGTCGAAATTTCCAGAACGAAAACGTTGGAACCAAAAACGCACTGTGTTTTCTTTTGCGACACCGTCGCCATACACATCATTAATCCTTCGAGCCGTTTCTGCAGCACTGGTGCCACGGTGGAACTCGTACTCGTAAATAACGCGATATTTCAAGTTTTTCGTTTTGTAAACTGAGTGACGCAAAGAAAAAAACAATTGAGGAAAAAACAAATGAATTATAATTTTCAAAACACAAATACATGAGTAAATAGCTGTATAAATTTGGATTTGGAATTCTTAGCCAAAGAGAAGATATTTGAGATCAAATTTGCCAGTACGGCAAAACCTCAATTTCATATGTAAGGACCTAATATTATCACTAATTTGTTTAAAAAATCTACGATGTACCTTTATCAAAAATTTAAAATAAAAAATCGAAGAAGAGTGAATAACAAAATAAAAATAAATATATGGGAAATAATAAAGTACTCATTTGAAAACAAATTTAAAAGATAACTATTTGTAAAAAGGACCTATTTATTATAATATTCAATTTACTATTAATACTTTTCCTTATTTCCAAAATTTATAATTTCCTACTGTGTATAATTGTATGTAAAAATTGTAAACCCTTATTAAAATTTTTAAAAATGAATAATTTCTAAAAGATTATTAAAAATTCGGAATTAATGTTATTTAAACACCTTGTGTTCCTAGCATCAAAATTTCTACGCATTATTCCTGTACAAAAATAATTACAATCATTACAAATCGATTTATCCTGATAAAGGGATCACTGCCCCCGAAACTTGTTGATATTTTCAACAAATTTTTGACGAAAACAAAGAGTAGGTATTCTTATTAGTTTTATTAATAAAGTCTCCACAAAATCATCAAAATTATTTCACATAATTTTTTTTTATAATACGTCCTAATTATCCCTGATAGATGGTAGTCAAGGTGTGAGTGAAAGGGCAATGTGAAAACATTTTACAAAAATTATTTAGGCGACATGTTTCAAAATACAAAAAAAAATCAATCAGTAGTTTTGATAGTGGTCGTCAATATTTTCGAATAGATAATCGGCTACTACCAAATTAGAATTACTCGATGGAATAAATTATCCAGAAGAATCTTCATTATTATCACGCCGTGAAAACTGAAAACCCACGCTCGAATTTAATGTCATTAATTACATAAATTCAGACTTCATTATTTTCTGATGTCCGTGAAAACCTACATGCGTGTAAATTTAATTTTTCTTTTTAATATTTTTTTTAATAAAAAAGTTTATTTTAAAAAAATATCATTTTAGATTATTTTGATTATTGACAAGAAAATAGCTGAGGTTTAACAAATATAGCAGAACGTATTACCAGCGCGATGTATTCTATTTATTAGTAGTAGTAATAATAATTAGTAAATAAAAGGAATACATTTCATTGATGGTAGATCACGTAGAGCGTTCAAAAAATATCGAATTTTTAATGGGTAGAAATACACTATATTTACAAGAGTGACACTACTTCAAAGTAGTCACCATGGTAAAGCACACAGTTTTCCCAGCCAGCGGTCTCTCCATTGGTGGAAACACTTCTGGAATAATTTTGGAATGCTCTTCAGCTGGGCTGTCGCGTTTCACAGAATGTCCTCTCTTGATTCAAATCGGGTCCTTTTAGCGGCATTTTTAAGCTTAAGCCAAAAATCATACGGAGCCATTTTGGGCTAGAAGAAAGCCTGAAAAATCAGAAGAATGCTGTTTATGGCCAAGAAAGCCTGAATTACATGCAAAGAAAGAAAGTAAGCAATTTAGGTACAACTTTTACGGACTTTTATAAACATAATTGCTTGATCAAAATTGATTGTACCGATACAATGCTTCCCCGTACCGCGTTTGCAAGGTCACAAACAGTGATACGACGATCCTGCATGACCAAAATCCCTACTTGGTCAATCACATTGATGAGGGCCTACCGGGACGGTTTTCTGTTCATCAAAGTACGGCTATCACTGAAGCGGTTGTACACTGTTAGTCAGAGTTACCTACTATTCTTCACAGAAATTCCATCTCTCCATATAGTCTTGAGCGCGTTCTCTTGTTATTAAACATCTGAGAAAATGAAAAGACATTTAAGAACGATCTGAGGACAATCGCTGAAAGAAACTTGACGTCCAGTGGTAAATAAGTGGATTCAAGAGGCCAACAAAGCGCTCTAAAACCCGCTTAACATAAAAATAATTAACTATTAACTTGCTGTCATTCCATTATTCACAAATTATTTATTCAAAAATGAGGGGTATGAAAGCAAAGGCAGCGATGTCTCTCTAGGTGATGGTGTTTCTGAGGTAAGAAAAAATCTATCACTACCCAAAGAAATTTCTCAGGAATCTATGAAACCTACATCTTATTGGAATAAGGTTTTAAACGATTTTCACCTCAGTTTTCTTTTTATATACAGTATACAAGTATAAATACATCTTGAACTTTAAAATATGAATATTGCTGTGTTTGCCAACAAACAGTGGACATTGGTGCTTTTGTTAATTACATAATTGCTGTCTTTGCTATGGTGATTCAATCCAAAGTAGAAATTTTGTATGAAACGGCCATTTTTTCATGAAGTGGATATAGCTTCCTTTGCTTTTTATTACTATGAGTATATTGCTGTATTTGCTTAAACTAGTGAATATAAAACACAATATTTGAAGGGATAAAGCTTTTTTTCCTATAAAATCTCGATTTCAGTACCTTCTAAATTAGTAAACCTCGGTGACACTGCATTCAAAACATTTATTTTTATTTTTTGGATATTGCTGCCTTTGCTTTTGTAATCCTCAAACATATTATTTTTAAGCACAAAATAAATAATAATGTTTCCCAAAACTAGTAGTGAAACAATAATAGATAAATTTTAATAATTGTGTGCGTGCTACACAAAAATAATATAATTTAACAAATAATAAAATTAAATCTTTTAAGTATAGAAAAAGTATTTTAAATTTTCTTATATTAAATCCAGCATTTCTTTCGTACACGTGTGCAAAATGGCATTCTTTACACAGATACACGCAAACATCTCGGCTTTTCTATAGCGCCTCGAGATAAAAATGTCGATGAAAAAATGTTCACTAAAACAGATATACGAAAAAAACGAGACAAGTCGTCGAACACTAAACCAGTTTTGTGTAATCGTCGGACAGCGGCAATCAATATTAACGATATCAATTATTTTGGAAGATACATGGCACCTGACACATTATACATCATGGAGGAATGGATAGACGCGCCTCTCGTATACTTCCCGCTCCTTTGCAATTTTGCGTAATCGCTTACGTACAACATCATAAATTCAACCAGTACATTGATTTCAAGCTCGGGTAGATTCGTCCTAAGGAATTCCGCCTCGAGCGGCAACTCGATAATTTAGTACTGCAGCCGGGGTACTTAAACTAAATACTTTACACTACCCATCCGAAGCACGGACATTGTGATTAGCCAAACATTTTAATTAACCCGTGTAAAACATTCAATTTACCTTGATTCCCAACGGCGATGAGCACGCGTTAGGGCCAGTTTCATCCAACCCTGAGCAAAAAGTCATCAGTGATTCAGTTAAGAATTATACTATCAAATTTTTGATCTCTGAGCTTAAGGATCACTTAAGTAAAATATATATTGGCATGGTCTGCTGATATTCTTGACCAATTTTCTCCACCTTTCAACCAATTTTAATCCTTTTTCTTTCTCTAGAATTTACGACGTCCCACAGGGATCCATTTTAATATATTATCACGGGAAGGTAGAAACGGAAGAAATTGCACATAATCATTGATTTTACAGTACCTACTCTACACGAATTGGAAGTTGCCGGAATGGTCTAGGATGGTCCACTGAATTCTCGAAGCATCACGAGCGACATTGGCTATAAAAGGAGGTTGCCAGAGCCACTATTCACTTAGTATGGAGTTGTTGCTGTAACATTCCTGCGATTACATAGATAAGCGGAACCGTGCGGCGGCTCAATATGGCCAGCAGTGTGAATAAGCGACAGTCATCCGGCACGAGCGAGTATCACATGTATTGATACAATATTTAGGTCCAAGATATACTTTACTTGCATTGTAAATGGAGCAATCTGTAATGCAAAAAAAAAATGATTTGACATTGTCGTTGGGCTTTTCTGCATCGTATTGGTGAAATATTCAGTACTCTCTTGACGACGCTGTGGTATGAGTCCAGCAAAACGTCGAGAATAGAATCTCAACACATCCATACGGTTTATATAAAATATCAGTTGTTTCAATATCTAAATAAGTCAAACGACCGTTGTCAAATAATTTTAAAATAAAATAAAGTAATAAATACATAAAAAATATTTTTTATCTTAATCACTTCATTTTCAGAATATTATATATTTTTAAAAATTGTTTTGTTTTTAATTCTTTCGCATTCGAATCATCATACTGCCTTTAGTGATCCCATTGACTCTATCAAGCTTATTCTTAGAATCCGGCTGCATATTCTTATTTTAAATTTTTCCAACTTCACGATTACAAAAGTCAAATTCAATTACATATTTTTCTTTAACATTTCTTAAACCAATATTTTTATCTTATTTCTAGACAATATCTCATAGACTCATCTGTCATTTTAATTATTCGGCAGGATAATAACAACTCTATTAGGCTTTCTTTAGCTACTTTATAGCAAATACGTATAAAAAATATGATGTATTTTTTTTAATAATCGCATCAGAGATAGCTCCATTTATAGAGTAGGTACTCAGGTTAGTTTCTTATACGGAAGTGATTTTTTGTCTGATGCTTTTAATACGTCATTAAATACATCAATACGATCACTTAGTTCGTTTAAAAGTTGCACAGTGCGCTGTGCTTATTCATTACATCCATTCTGCATTTTGAAATATGAAATAATGCATGACCGCGATAACGCAAATTACTATAATTATAATTATAACGCATATTACAATACAACCAGTAGGTATTTTAATGACATTTTAATTCTTTTATTTGACTGGTAGATATTATAGCGAATGAAAATTTAATGTTCGGTATAAGTTACTTTAGTAACGCTTAAGTACAACATTTAACAGAAAATTAGACAAAAATATTTTAAAAAAATAAAAATAAATTATTTGGTTATCTCCGAAACTATCGGTTCAAGAACTTTGAACATTTTCTACTTATAATTTAGTCAAGAACCTATCCATAATTTATCATGGACTACATTTGTTATACCCTGAATATTACAAGATTTTTATCTTATTTCTAGACTATATCTCATAGACTCATCTGTCATTTTAATTATACCCATTAATTAAGTAATTAATTTAATTAACCCAGTATATAAAAATGTGCATCATTAATTAACTTTCGTAAGGTCCTCGGGTCAATTTTGACCCATTTTGGGATGAATGAGCAATTTTCTCGAAAAATAAAGGTTTTTAAATATTGGTATTTTATGACTTTTATTTAATCGCTGTCTTAAGCTTATTTTAAAATTAAATTTTTTTTAAACTTATGTCATTGTGTGTATGAACTTTTTTACTCTAACGGCCTTCGGGTCAAGTTTGACCCACAGGTAATAACAAGTTAATTGTTAACACACAAAACGTCTTGTCTGGTTGAGAGATTTGACTAGAATTGAGGTAATTAGTTCCGACTTGTTTATAGGATCATGATCGTATGGCTTTTTTAATTCTACCTACATTTCCAGTGATACAAAACTGACAATAAAACACCTATGATCTGTTTGATGTCTAAAAAAATTGTACGTAAATAACATTTTAATACAATGGTTTTATGCACATGTAATAAGGATTAATTTTTTTTCTAATTATTTTCTTTCTAATTGATTTCGTTTACATTTCGTTATCATTATAACGTAGTAAATACTTCAATTTGATATTATATTTTATATAACAATGGTTATAAATACATAAGAAAGACGTAATTTAAAAATAAAAAGGCATAAAATTATTTTATAAAGGTGGTTTTTCTTCCCTATAATTATACTACTCGGTCAAATCTGACCCGAGGGACGGTACCGTTAGTATTTTTAAAGCCCTTACGAAGTTTAAGAATTATATTTTATACATCATTTCAAAATAGTGCGATGTACGTCTAACCCTCACAACATTATTCAATTGTTCTAATATTATATCTTTTTTCCTCAAAATACTCTTTTTTTGTTTTTGTCGGCGTAAAAAATAAATTATTTTATTTATGTTATACCTTACGCACTATCCAAGCACTTCAAGACCAAAATATCCATTTTTATAAGTATCTACTAGTATTCATTATCCTATTAATATAATTGTACAGACATATTTTTGATGTTTTTTATCCATTAAAATGGTGGAAAATTGAAATAGCATAAATCACTTAATATTGACAATTATTGATTGAGCGACACCGAAGCATGATTTGATTATTTAGAATACTTGAAAATGTGTTTCTGTTGAAGGTAAATTGCGGCTTACGATCAAAGAAAACGATCGAAGGTTCGTTATATCTCCGACAGAGGTGGCTGCCTTCAAACGGCTCTCCATGACTGAATACGTAATTTGATGTGTAGGCAATTGGCAAATGTCTTCATAAATGAATTGCTAAGAATATGTTGAATTATTCAGTGGAGAGGCGTGTCCGAGCAGAGTCAATCCCAGGGTTTACGTTATAAATATCAAATTTGCATTCCTGCTAAAAACCTGACACAAATGATCCAGATATTTCTCGGAAACGTATTAATTTTATTGTCTGTTTAATAAATAATTTAAACCCAACTGCAAGCTTTAAAACGTAGTAAAAGGACTGGGGTTTTGTTTCGTCAATATTTGATACAGTTTATACTAGTTTATGTCAAATGAATTCTTGAATGACTGCGAATAACGTGAGTTAATCGAAAAGGTATGAAATGCGCTAAAGTTAGACCTTTCCGCCGACTGCATTGTTAGAAAGCGACCTCCTTCCTCTCGAGAGATTTCTCGGTTTCAAAGTTTTTAAATTATTTAATTTAGGTATTTCAAACATAACAATTTCGTTGTCTGTCCGTCTGACCGTCCGTAACTCCGTGTACCTAACGTCCGTAATTTTGTTCGAATTCACGACAAAAAAAAACGAATTAAACGGCCGGAAATGGGGCTTAAACCCCGGGCCAGCAAACCCGAACCGGGCGCTCTACGCAATTTGCTACGGTCGCCTCTCCGTGGACCGCCAAAAAGATATTATAAATATGTACTAGGACAGCTAGATTAAAATAATTCAATCTAAAAGATGCGTTATACCTTATAACACGAGTACGTATACTGCGTTCGGTAATTTATTTGCAGATTGTATGATTCATTTTGTACACACGTAACACTATAAATATGTAAAATATATTATGTAAAACCATATGTATAAATTTGTATGCATACGCTTTAGTGTATCAGTAAATAAATTAAAATAAGAAAACCATGAAATGTACATAAAAAACTAATAGAACAAGGTGTGAACATATATTTACATATAAACCCACACTGACAATCTGCCTGTTTTTTCCGATGCAGGAATGTGCAAAAGAAAACATCACCTGGTCAACTAACAAGGACGACGTATTGCTATATCACGTAAAACAATTTCAGCATTAGTCAATTGCGCGTAGCCATCTTTTCAAAGGACCTATAGAAATTGGCTAAGCCATGGCAATAAATTCGCTGTCTGACATCAAATTACATACTTTTAAATTTAATATTACATAAAATAAAATGAATAAAAATTAGTTGAACTTACTATTATCGTCATTATCACATTTCTATCCGCTGCTAAATGAAGCACCCCCAAGTGTCTTCTACTTTTCTATATGCCTTGTTCTTGGGTGACGTGCAACAATAGACAGGCATAAAAACTTCAGACAGTATACAAAAGAAGTAAAGTCGAACTAGAACGACAGAGAATGAAAAATTGCTGTATGAATGAAGTTGTCCAGTGGTCCCCGAGGGGAATGGGCAGGCCGACAGGCTATCCTAGAACCCTTGGCAGCAATATTTAATTAATTTATTACTAACATATTTTCATGAGATCCTAAAATCGAGAAGAACTGCACATGATCGAGTAAATTCACAATTGCACATAGATATATAATAAATTGGAAACCCTTAGAAATCGTCAGATTGCGCAGAAATATATAGTAATTTTCCTAATATCGAGGATCCTATATAAACAGCAACGTCATCGCAAATCAGGCCAGTCAATATTGACAGCCAATAAAAACCAGAGATAAATGAAACGAGCGAAAAGAAGCAATTTGTGCGATCAACCATAGATGCCATAAGCAAGTGATATACGAAAAGGCGCGTATAAAGAGAACCTACCTATTGGTGGAATATTATAATACGTGCAGCGATTATACAGTAGTAAACAACGGATATATTATATAGCAGCAAACTACGCTTGTTTGTGTCCATTGACTTTCAATGTTTTTTTCGATTCCACCGCCACGAACCAGCGACATTGTAATTGACATAAAGCTAATAAATGTGGTTCACAATATAAATATAAAAGAAATTAATATATATACACCTCAGCTAAGGGTTAAATTTATATGTATAATACATGAGAAATGAGAACCTGTAGCGCCTCAAGCTTAATAATAATACGGCTGAATTTTGCCCACATGGAATCCCGTGCAACACCACAAAACTTCACAGATATTTGTTTATACAAGATGAACATTGACGCATCGACATTGCTCAAATGCTTACAGGCTGGATGGTTCAGCTATTTTAGCCTGGGTTGTGTATAAAACAATTTTTTGTTCGGTTGTGTAATTATTTGCATTCCTAATTGATCTTTAACTGAAGTGTACAAAATCAAATCCTACTTTAAATGAAAAATTGTTGAGTAAATCCCTGTGTTTAAATTGAAAAAGGATCACACAGGCTTTCAGGAATAGAATAAGTAGATAAATGATAGACTTACTGATTTAGATAATAGCCCAGGGCTAAAAACTATATGAGCTGGCTTAAGTAATTCCATCGTCTACACTTTATTAAATATTGAAAGTTCAATATACCTATGTTCAAATCTGAGAATATTTCATTTAATTGAATTGACTATGATTCTAGTGACATCTATAGTATTTTATCATGAACTTATAGATTTTCGCAGCTGGTAACGAGGCCTCTATATTTTTTAAAGTGGAGTAATATACTTTTTAATGTATACACGAAATTCTTACGAACTGTAGTAACATATATACTAAAACACGCCTGAAAATATTTATTTTTAATTCTTTTTTCTTCATCTTCTTTAATAAACCAGTACATATTTTAATAATATTTTTATATGTAGTATGTATGTCTGGAGACAAAATCCAATAACTGTGTTCTTATAACATACCTACGTATAAAAATATTGTTAGACTTATGTATCTTCATTGTGCATTTCATTGCAAAATGTCAATTTGGTCTGAAAATATGTATTATTTATAATCATTTATTTGTTCACTTGTTTAAAAAAAAAATGCCACAGTTTTCTCAGTGTTTATTACACTAGGTATATTTATGTTAATGTGACATGCTACTTCTTTATAATAGAAAATATATATTTCTATAATCGAAAAAAAATCGTTTATAGTAGAGAGGGTAAGAGGGAAAATAGAAATACACAATTATAATTAAAACAATAACAATAAAGAGTAGCTTGTTGGTCTTGTGGTTAGGACTCTCACCTAACCCAGAAAGTTAGTCCTATTTTCATAGCATAAGCGTTTAGCTTAATTTGAAAATAGTAAGAATATTGACGTGACACGTATTCCGTGTTCGCATAAAAAAAATAGATGCACTAAATTCGTTTTTATTCTACTAATATAAATTATATCTAAGCTTGGAGATATTAGAGAATTTATAAATATATTATATTCCCGACTTGTGAATTACTAATCATTGAATACAAACATAACTCATCATGACATTCGCTCGGTTATTAATAAGATTTGAATATCGGAATTGCATATTTAATTATTCAAAACTCATTCCGATGAATATCAGATAATTGTACATTCTCTTAATATTGACACGTTTGATATTTATCGAGATATGTATAAATAAAAACTTGCTTGAATTCACAATATACGGATTACGTCATAATATTTAACTACGACTTGGGTCGTGATTTAAACTATAAAAGAACATTTTTGACTATACCTATACATATACCCTTACACACACACATATAGATATATAATATCTATATATGTATATATATAATTTTCTTATTCAGTTGCGAAACGTCGGTTGACGATGGTCCCTTCTGAGGACCAGATTTTGAGCGGGTTATCCCCAAAATTTAATACTATATATATATATATATATATATATATATATTTATTATCATATAAATATATATATATATTATATATATATATATAGTTAAAGGTATAGGTATATATCAAAATGGATCAAAATCCTTTAAAAACTACCGCCACCAGAGTATTCCTCATACGTGTGTATAAATATAATTAGGTTGTTAAACTTTTATTTAAGTCTATTATTAGCTTATAATACGTTGCTGCTTTTGCTATTTACATTATAGGATATTGCTATCTTTCCTGGACGTTTCAGTCTAAAATCGATATCAAGTCTCATTGATGAGCAGTCATTTTGTGGCAAGACACATTCTTGGGGTTGGTTGGTTTAAGTGGGTATTGCTGCCTTTGCTTTTTACATTACCAGGATATTTCTGTCTTTGATTTTAATAGTGATTTGGGAACATTATTTTGAAAGGAATATAGCTATATTTTCTATAAAATCTCGAATTCAGTACATTGTGAATTAGTAATCCTCGGCGTCTGTGTTCAAAATATATTTATATTTTAATTATTGCTGCTTTTGTTTTTATATCCCTCATATCATAAAATATTCTTCTTCTTTTTCTTCACCTTTTTCTTTTACTAGATCTGTGGTAGGTACAGAAAACTACGCTTCCTGGAAAGACGAGGTCCTGCTACTCCTCCATCTTTTCGATGGTCTTCCCGGTGGGCGTCGCACACTGTAATATATTCGCAATCTAGCGGAAATTTATTAAAAAATTAAAAAGCAAGCAAATAAAAATTAGATAAATATGCACTGTAGCTAATTACCTAGACTTTATGTTTTGATAATTATTTGTTAAATAACAGCACCGGTTTTCATATGACAACCTGGCAAAGTGACACTTGCATAGTCCGTGATTCCTGACAGCAACTTAGTTCGTCAATTTGAGTCATTGTGATCAAGAATAAAGTGAATTTATTTCGAAGTACAGTTACTAATACACATATATATTTTATCTTCACGTCTATGGCTACTTTACAAAGTAAACTGTATTACAATATATATATTTTATTGCCAGATACAAAGCCATTTATTTGTACATGTCGAAATTGTAATATTTTTGAAGAAGTATGACTTTGCTATGATTTTACAAAAAATATCCATGGGTACCCAACGAGAAAATAATTATATTTACTGCTTTGGTTCATATTCAGTAAGATTTCATTAAATTTGGCGGCACGTGTTTTCGACACTCATACAATATTTTTTAATTTTCTTTAGGAGTACCTACAATACTGAAAAGATAAATATTTTAAGCATGGCTCTTAAGTGGCAAAAAAGGATCAAAACAGATGCATTTAGAATTTTATAATACAAAAACATAACCAGGTTGATTCGAAAAGCATGCTTTGAGAACTAAAAATGTACGTTAGCAGTCTTAGCGCAAAAATAAATGCGAAGTTGGAGAAAAGCTGTAGAAAATTATCGAAATTTTTAGCTGAACATAATGGGTGGTTTGAAGATATAGATAGTATCATTGCCTTCTAAGTTTCTCGACCTGCTTCCATTCTCAAGTTCAGCAGATTTACGAGATTGTACAAGATCAGGTAGGCCTTGGAAGTCATTCGAAAATGTATTTCGAAAATCCAAAAGAGAAAAATCATAGATCTAGTTTCTACAAAAACTCAAGAAGAATTAACGGTCGCCACTGAAGTTAGTCTGAGATCATCCGGGAAAAGAGATGCAGCCAATCTAATGAAAGAGGTAGCTGCTGAGTCTCCCTACTGAGCTACTCGAATAAAAAAAAGCGAGACAAATTTTTGGAGTACCAGAGCCAAACTCTCTCTAGAAGCCACCTTGACACTAATGGTCAATGCCAAATTGAGTACCCACTAGTATAACACACTGAGACAACAGTCAAGAGGTAAAAATTTAAATATTTATCCAGCTTACTATCTTGTCAAGGAAGCGAAAACAGAGTTCCACCCTTCGCAAGATTCGATTAATTACAAAAATTGAAAAAATTCCTTTTTTACAAGGATTTTATCATTTTATTGACGTTGTATTGAAGAAAATGAAATTTTCATAATCGATATAAGATACTGTAATTAAACTTTTTGTAAAAAAATAAGTCAGAAATATTGAAAAAATAATGAAAACCTTGATATTACATATCTCCATAACTATTGATATGAGGTCATGATTGCTTGAACATTTTAGACCATAAGCCAATTTTTAACAAAATACTTTCAGGCTTTGGGTTAATTACGTGACATGTTGTATATAAAACAAGCTCAATTTGTGCAAATATAAGTCGAATGAACCGACTTTTGCTTTTTTTCTTGCATGAAACTCTATGAATTTGAATAGATTTTAGTTGTGTGTACATATTAAGAATATATTTATAAACATTCAGGAAAAGTTTCATAAAAATCTATTCAGTACATCCGGAGATAAAAATTAAATTAGTATACATTGTATTAAGTTCCGCTACATTTGGAATATATCACAGTGTGCGTCGTCCAGAGGGGATTTCATTCGCTGCTGTATGCATGAGTCTATCACTATCTGCATGTCGGACACGATCACTTAGAGTTTTTCCAGTAATGGATCTCAGGTCGATATATTCATGGAAATATACAAGTTTTCTATAGCGTAATTGGATAACGCACCTGCCCCGGAAAGGAGGAGATCCGTGGTTCGAATCCCGGTAGTAGCCAAATATTCTTTCGTGGATTAGATTTTTCTGTATGTCTTTCTAATTAATTAATTAATTTGGTTTTAAATTTCACAGAACTTTGTTCTGAAAAAATTACAACTTTACAATAAAAATGTGTTCGTGAATAATAATTTTCAATCTGTCACTTAATCATAAATCAATAGTATGACAAAAACATACTTCATTATAAATATAAAAAAATAGTTCATTAAAACCTATATACGAAAGTGAAACATGGACAGTTTCATGGATAACCAAAAAGGGAGGAGTAGGCTTAAAGCAATCGAGATCTGGTGCAGAAGAAAGGTAGAAAAAACTGGCTCGTCTGGAAGAATTGCAAAGGAGGATGTTCAAAAATCAAAGGGACATTGGCTCCTCTGATTTTCCATTGGGATAGGTCAAATTTTTGGAGACATTATTTACCTGTAAAATATTTCGACGTATTTTTAGGATTTCAAAAAAAACTGTCAATCAATAATTACTTTTATTCAGCATAAATATTGTATTTTTTAACATTCTAGATAGTACTCTAAAAATCACCTGCAAAATTATTCACTTATATATCGTGTTATGTCGAAATAAAACTTTCCTCTTTGCCCACGTCTTATTTATATCGTATTTTGGCACCTTTTAGAATAATTTTGGGCGATCTTGTCTCTTTGAGACCGATTGGGAATTTTCTGAAATTGTCGTTGGAATGTTTTTATATCATACTACAATAATTGCGGGATAGTTTAAGCAAAGATGTCAAAGAGGAAGCCCTTGATGAAAATACATCTACAGAATATTGAAAAAAATGAATGCATGCCACTAACCGAGAATTTATGAATGTTATAAAGAATAGACATGCATGGCGAACGTAGTTCTGACAATAACATAGTTCTTAATCGACATGAAAGACGTCATCTATGTTGATTTATTCTGATACATCTATATAGATGACCTTCCATACCTTTCATACTTCCGAGGTGTAAAAATGTATGAAAGGGACCCACCTCTAACATTCATTATTCATTATAACCTGTATGAATAGTAGTTGTGTCAAGGGTTATGTATATGAGTTGCTGAGATAAGGATTACAAGCAGTAAAATGCACAGGCAATACAGAACAAATGCTCCTTACAGATTTATACTAAATGTATTCAGGTAAGTTACAGGGTTTCTATTACTCAAAGGTGATGTAGCGCGTGCATCGTTGCCACTGGGTGCCAAAATCGAACAAATAAAAAGGCACCTTGCATAAGGTCGCAAGCATGTGCAGGCGGGTGCATTTATATGCAATTTCCAAGAGGCGTAGTTCTCCACTGGTTCTACGGAAAGCATCATACGTGCAAGAGATATTGGGAAGCGGATGAAATATCGATTATAAAATTCTGTCCAGACAAACAGCGTAGTATAAGTATAACATAAGCGTAGTATAATAAAAAAAAACTAATTTTTAAATAAAATAAAATAGATAATATGCATTGTTTATAACATATAAATGCTTTATATATGTATATAGAAGCATCAACTAGCATATGTTTTAAAATTTATGATGTGGGGAGTGCAAAATATGTACCTTCTGTATCCACTCGAATCCAATTCAAATACAATACTGCTTTATGAAGATATTCGAAGGCTCTTTACGCCGCCGGTAGATTGATTCAAGCTTCAGGCTTCTTTACGTGTAAACGAGCTCGATAATAAAGCGATATTTAAATACCTGTTTTATTCATTAAATTTAAATTTAACAGCTAACGTCATTTTTTTTATTATTTCATGTTTTACTCATAGAGAGCGTAATATTTTGTGTCATATCTGTTTTTATGCTTTTCTTTAAAATAATGCACTTAGTCTGTTTTTTAAAATTTCTCTTCCTGCAAAATTTACATTAATTTTCCTCACTTTCTTAAATTACAGCATAGCATTTCATGTCTATGCTGTAATTTAAAAATAACATTTAATTTTTATTCTTAAAAAAAGGGTCTGCGAAAATTTTATACAATGTGATCATCAATTTATATAAAAAAATACGCGACGTATTTGGTTTTGTTGTGTTTTTAATGGGAAATATTCACTTCACAGAATATCTCAGTATTTTGAGATATACATGCATATATTCTTTTGGGGAGTTACGTGTTAGTGTCGGAAAATGATGCCCGCCCGTCTAGAGGTATCTTCCCGTGTCGCCATGTGTTGTGTATTGTGTGAGTATTGCGTGGTATGTGCGAGACGATTCTGGATGAGTGGATAGACGAGTGGAGTGGAGGGTGGAGTAGAGAGTGGAGTGGCGAGTGGAGTGGAGAGAAGACAGACAGGGTGCAAATGACACTCACGGTTGACTATGGTATTTTATTGGCAACAATTTACAGATGCGGTGTTGAGTACAGAAATATCACTTGCGATTACTACGGCGACCGGCAACAGCGTTGTTGTACCTATAGGCGGCCGGGCCTTGGTTAGCCGCATCGAGTCCTGATTGATGGGTGCCAGTACGTGTGGCTGTCGCAATGTCTCTGGACCACCACAGCCATATTCTATCTCTTCCTCTTTTTAATAATTCGTTGTTGTGTAGATTTTGCACCAATTTTTCAATATCGGCGTAATTAAAATTTTCTTTCGGTTTTCAATTTGTTCTTGTTTCTGTTGTAGGTTGAAAATCATCTTAGCTATCTTCGCATTATATGTGGTGGCGCCTAGTAACCGAGAATTTTCTCCTTCTTCCCGACTTATTTCTTCTCAGTTTTCTCCACGTATACTACATTGTACTTACTTTCCCTTAAAACATGACTGTAGTCTTTTATTTTTCTCTCTTGTTTCTCTATTGTTTGTTATTCTAGATACTCGATGGATCCAGATATTTAATAATTCTATTAGGTATGTTAAAGTCAAGAAATTATATTAAATAATTCTATTTTTTTAACGATTTGATTTATCACCTACATCAATTTAACAGTACATCATTGCATAGGATAACATAGATGTCTTGATATTAAATTAAAAATTATAAAATATAACGAATTGTATTAATACACTAGCTGTAACCCGTCAAAAATACCTTTTTTTATATTTCAGCTGGGAGTTTAAGTGCTATCTAGCGTAGCGTCTTAGTATAGCGATAGCATTGGACATTGTTTTACAAAAGAATTACACTTTTTTATTATACCTCTTCTTATATTTTATAATTCAAAGTTGTTTTGCTATTATTGAAGAACCTTATTTTACAATACATTTATTATTTACTTTTCATACCTCATTATTCAAACCCTCTATAAGTATTTATAATTGACATTGTTACATGGAGAATTATGCATTTATTTTGCTTTTTATGCATCATTATTTACACTTTCCATTAATCTTGGTGACGGACGTTGTTACGTAAATAAAAATATATTTTAAATATTGTGTTGAATCACGAAAAAGATCAAAACTATATCTTATAATGAAGACAATAATATTTTAGAAACAAAACAGATATGCAGATGCGGTATTCCATTTTTTATTTAAGTGAAACACAATTGGTTAAACGTTTTAACCAATAATGTTGAAATTGTTTTTTATTTTTTATTTATCTATTTATTTACTTTACATTTTTGGAATATTACTAGTCCTACATTTTTATTTATTTTATTGTACCTAGATTTTATTTAATTAAAGACTTTGCTTAAAGACTGGTAGAGCATTTCTAAATGATCTACATTGGATTAGGTCACGCCTTATTTGTAAATGCGTTTGCGCGCAGATTAGTTCAACTGCGTTCTTACAGCGGTCAGACTCAACATCTTTCCATCTTTACATCTGCTGTCCCAGTATGTATGTTTTCTAAGTCTAATATGAGTGGATTGTGATTGTTACTCACACCAAAAACTGCAATGTTAGATCGAAAATCATTTGAATATTTCAATTTCACGAATATAAATAAAATGCTTTTAGTACGCCAAGAATCAACATATTTAACTGTACAATTATGATTAAAATTTTGTTAATCGTAAGAGAAAACACCATATCAGACCTATTTTTACAGATAAGCAATATTGAACAAGTACCACCACAAGATTTTTAATCATATTTAATAGTCATAATTCTAAATCATCAAAATTAATATTGACATTTCTAGCGTACAAAATTATGCAAACCTAACACCCAACTGAAATAAATATTAATTATAAATTTTCAAAACTTTATCGAAACTTGTAAAGGCTTAAATTAATGGGATTTTAAATTGTTAGGTCAAAAGGTTAATAAGCAAAATAAACATTGGAATGGCTGCCCAATAAAATTTAACTGATTGCTATTATTTTTAATTCCGACGAGTTGGAGATTTTTAAACACGTAAAAGGCATCATATTATTCTTACATATAATAATACTTGATTGTCCTTGTCACAGGAATAAGGTAGTTATAATAGTTAAGAATTTTCAACTTGACTGATAGTTTTACTAAGTCAATAAGATATGTTAACTTAATAAAGGATCAATATTTTTTGATAATTATTACCCATGTGTAGGTAGTTGTTTTTATACGCTTTTGCCATAACACTATTGATGGATTTGGTGTCAACTTCACAGAGATTATTCATGATGATAACTTAATTGAGTGGAAAACAAAGTATGTTTTCTCTGAGTGTGTTTAATTATAATTGTGTACTTATTCAGAATATCTTGAGTGTGTACAAATTTTTCAAGAACACAACGTTACATTGTGTAAAGTGATCATTTAAGCCGGCTGTACATAGGTTGTAAGCTCTATGAACATCCAAAAAAATAAAAATAAAACATCCATACATACTTTTCCATGTAAAAAATTTACTTCATCTCTATAAGACATTTATATATATCTTGATTTATAACATTATATTTTTCTACTCAAGTTTCGAGAGTATCAGAATCTCTCATCGATAGGTGATGTATGAAGTTGACTATTTTTTTGGGTCGCAATCCTAGGATTGGTCTGCAACAAGCACTCGCCCTCTCCACTCCTCTCTGTCACCTGCCAGTCTCTTCATCTCTTGGTAGTGCTACAGCGATAATCTGGTCTACGTAGCTTAATTTCAGGCGGCCTCTACGATTGTTGCCTTCAACATTTCCCTCGACGATGGTTAAAAGCAGGCCCGGATGCTATTTATCTCTACTTCACCAGCGAAGGCAACTGAGCCGCACATTAAAAAAGTGTTCTTGTTCGGAACAACAACTATTATCTATTCTCTCATTTACGCGTTTTTCTTCCTTTTCAATGTAATCGTATATGATCTCTCTCTCTCTCTTTTTTAATAGTCCATGTGTAGCAACCGTAAAGTTACCTAAAAATTATTATAGTATACCTACATATTAAAATAATTCAATTCCTCAATTCAATTTATAATATTGAACAATGAAAGAACAAGCGTATAGTACTAAAAAATATTTTTATTTTTTATCCGCCGAATTGAAAATTAAATTCATAATAATATTTTTGTAGTTTGGCATAGCGGGTATAAATAAACAAGGAGAAAATGTGATACCTGTAAGTAGGAGGTATTCCAACTAATATTATGTAAGTATCCGATTTCTGCTGATTCAGTGGACATGCAAATTCTGTAATTTATAACACCAACATTAATAAATTTAAGAAATATATTTATATACTTGAGAGATATTAATCAGTTTTAAACATTGCCCCTTATAATATTTATTCTACGCGCAAATCTAATGAGGCCAAAAATATTTAATGTAGGTATCTACATAACTATATACAGGGTGTAACAAAGTTAGTCCACATTACTTTACAGATAAATTCTGCCAATATTGTCAGTCAAAAAGGTTGTAACATCAATATCCTAATATTAATATATATATGCAATAAGGTTTGTCTTCAAATGTTTTATCATATAAAACATGGCTGTTTCTCTGAAAATGTTTAGGATCCGGTTTTATATGGTATGAAAATTTTGTACGCTTCTAAATTTTTCACACGTTTCCATTCAGGATTTACAGGATTCCATCCATTCTCTCAGGAGATAAGAACTACACATAATTTAAACCTTCCGAATATTCTAGCAGAATTTAGAAAGAACTCTAATACCCTAAACAATGTCGGAAAATTCAAGAATATCGGGTATTTATAAATGCGCGACGACAGTGCGCCGAATGTACACTTGTTTTGACAGCGAAGCTAGACCACAGAAATGAAGTAGCAAAAATGGCAACAAGACAAGCGAATAATAACCCTGCGAAATAAATTAAGAGAGCTTCTACGGGACATTTGGTAGTGATTAAGTGCGATAAGAGACGGGCAAATATTGTGCAAAACTTAATGAAGTGTCCCACAGACAAACCAAAGTCTCAAAAATAAAAATTATTGCAAATTACAAAATACTGTTCCATTTAAGTTAATGTTCAGTGATATTTTGAGATTAAATAAAAATGTAATTTATTTTAAGTCAATTAATTAATTTTAAGCAATGATTGATTTTTCTAAAACCGGGGGTGCTTTCGATAATCAAGACATTTTTCTCAAATAATATGTTCGAGAACCGAGATGTCGCTAGTGACAATTAAACCATTATTTTAACTGGTTATTTTTGGTACAGTTATTTGAGATTTTTATCTGATTTTATCGGGAAGCAGAGAATAAAAAGAAGAATTTGGAATATACTTACAAGATTTATTTAATTTTTGAATACACCGATTTTTAACAATACTTTTTAATAAAAACTTAAGACTAGTTATAAAACACTGGATGAACGGGATCCGCGAGGAGAGTGTTAGAAATCGCGTCTCTCCCTCTATTTATAGACATTTGCGCATGCTTCCAGAATATTCTCCCAAAAAAGGTATAGGGCTGTGCTGTCTGCGGCTTCCGACATGATCGATATCTTTCGATGAGAATATCGAAAAATATCGATCCAAGCCTCAGACTACAATATCGATGATTGATAACTAAGATTTAATTATTGTCTAGTACAAAGGGTTGACCGTAGAAAGTAAAAAATCAATCATCGTCGCTATCAGATATAAATCTCAAATAACGGTTAGTGTATCACCGATTAAAATATCATCACTACATTTCACCGTATTGTCAGTCTGGGAAGACTTATCACAGCTCATTCTCTCCACAATAATTTTGTACCCAGTTGTCTACCCATAGCCAGTTCATAGTGATGTTAGTTGAACGGTCGTTAAATCTTTTGTCGATATATCATAACAGTATTTTCATCTTGCGGTCCGAATACAGAAATTAAATACACGGATGGTTCGTAATTTAAAAATTCCAACTGAATAGTACATTAAATATTCTCGTTCATACGAGAATAAATTTCTTAAGAAATAGATGGACGTAGGTAAAATTTACGACGTTGAATACGAATTAAAATGTTGTTAACTCTGTCGAGAATGTGATTTAGCACTTCTTTATACCAGAAACGTGTAACAGTATTTTTAAATACTTCAATAGATTTATTTTATGATTTTTGATATTTGTTAATAAATATTCAAAGTGAATTTGACTTCCCGTATTTGGAAAGCAAAAGATGTTAGATAAATGACGGCTTGTCGATTGAATAAATTAACGCAGCCACATATGTATACACACGTACCTACATGTAGATTTCTATCTATTTTGTAATTTGTGAAATACGAAATGTTTCAATTATTTCAATAAAAATTTTAACCACAAAATTTGAAGCTGGATTGATTTTATTTTCATATTTAGAACCGAACAAAATACATTTTCAGATATAAAATTCTTCTTCGGCTTTTTTTTATTTACTATTTTGAAAAATATTTCTTCAAGTCTCATTTTAAATTAATTTGACACTTCACTTCAATAAAATATATTAATTTCACTTCATGTAATATGCAGAAAGACATTGGAATTTTATATATTAAGATAAGTGTTCGTCCCAGGTCCGGGAAAAGAGACTGATCAATATCTACAAGATTCTCAAATCTCTTCCCGGATCCCGGATGTTTGTACTAATTCGAATAATGCTAATAAAATGCTTAATTGACCAACTGATTCGAAAAATAACTAAAAATGCTGCACCTTTTCTGAAAAATCTTCCCTTGATGTTTCACTTCTTGATATTTTATTTTTGCAAAACAAAATTCAAATTTCACGAGTGTTCCAAACATTTTTCCATTCAAAATTTTCAATATTTAAAATATAAATTATCAAGTTCTTACTAGCATAAAATAATAAAGAAAACACATAATTCTATTCAATAAGCAGGTACTTAATATAAAAACAGTTCCAATTTTGAAGACATTTTCATTATACTGCATCGCCAAATTATTTGACAGATATTTTGGAGGAAACAATAATATTTGTGTATTTTTGTATTGTATTTTTTTTGTCATTTTCACAGTCAATAAAATTTTAAATAACTGTTGTTTGAATCTATGACTTGAGTAAATTATTTGATTGTAATCAAAACCTTACCTGATAATAACAAAGTGATAACTGATTATGTACAGGTATCTATTATGTACAATCCATCTTCTAAGGGATATCAAAATATGTCTCTACATATTAAAAATATGGAAATTGCGACTCATTAACAGGGGCTAAGAATACTTTAACAATTTGAGTAGCTTTTTTGCCTAGTGATCTGGTGGTCGGTGGTTCAAACCCCACACCAGCGTGTTAGTCCTATTTTCATAGCGTTTAGCTTAGCTTGAAAATAGTAAGAATATTAATGCGATACGTATTCTGTATTCGGATATCTATGTTTAAAAAAAAATCTAAATAGACATAATATTTAACGGTAACAGATTAAAAAAATGACAATTATACTATATATTATATATAAAAGCACACTTTAACTGTAGGTGTATTTATCTTTTCTAATTCGATACTATTTATTATTATGGGGAATAAATGGCTACAACTAGTAAATAACAAGGAAGGATGGAAGGGTATGGAAGAGGCCTGTATCCAGTAGTGGAGTGATGAAGGCTGAGGAAAAGAAGAAGAATAAGTGCTATTCACAATATTATATTACATACAATAGATTTTATAATAAAATTGTCGCTATCTGTAAGTTTTTCTAGTCATTTCGAGATATAATTTATTTATATAATATTAAATACAATAATTATTATAATCATTACAGTTTTTAAAAAAACTTATTGAAAAATAAATAAATCTATTTTTGTAAATAAATCCTTTATTATACTTAAATAATAAATATAAATACTTAAAGCCAGACTTGCAAATCGACATTGTATTGTAGACGTTAATCTGCATCTTCAAAAATGAAGATGCAGATTAACGCTTGTACTCTAGAACAGTTGCAAAATATCTGATAAAGAAGAAAAATAATTTCACACCTAAATCTACTGAACATAGACAAATGACTAGAACAATAATGAGTTGACCAACAACGTGCATGAGGAGATTATATAAACGGGTTTGCAATATTCTGATCGGCTTACTGTATAATAACACGAGAAGTGGTCCGTACTCAGCGTTGTCCAAGATTCAATCAAATTAGATTATAATTATTTATCTTTTTTTTGCATATGCTCTAAATAATATCTACACATATTTGATACAAAGGGGACAGCGTGAAATTTTCGGGGGCATGGGATGGAGTGGCAAAGTTTTCCTCAGGATCCTAGAGGGCAACAAAACAATATTTTAAACTAGATATAATATACATTTTGATCTCAGGGACGGGCTTTCCCTGGCTCTAAGAGACTATGCTTTTTGCAGGGCCCTAAAGAAAAAATATGCAAAATTTTGAAAGCATAGCATTCAATATAAAATAAATAAATAAAATAAAAAATATATAACACATATTTATAATGGGTAAAAGTGGTAGAGTGGCCAAAGTGAGAGCTCAGGGAATATTTTTTTGGTATTCTTAAGAGTAAAATTTGATTTAGGCGGCTGAAGGAATGTTGGAGGTATAAATAATTGATAGACAGACATTCAATTTTATATTAATATTTTTAATAAAAATCACGTGATCGTGATTGTGACCATCACGGAACCGTGGTGGTTGCAGACAAATCAAATTCTTTAAATTAATTTTTAATAAGTTTTTATTTATCACCAAAGTCACTAGACTCGTATTTAATTGGAGCACTATTCTTTAATTTATACTCGTTTTTCCAGAGTTTTTACGTATATTTGGTCTCAATTATTTCTGAACGCCTGTTAGGTACTCTCTTAATTATTGTCACTGATATTTGCCTAGCAACACTGATTGCCACTACGCATCTTGTCTCTGGTTTCTTCTTCTTCGCTTCTTCTGTGTAATCGCTGAAGCGTCACAACAAACTGTTCTTCTGTGCGCGCTTTCCGCGTAATTTATAACCGCTCGAGTACCAGAAACTTCTCGCTTATTTTGGTGAATATGGGGTCTTCCAAAATATTCCAGTCCGCTTGGGAACTCATGACTATGTGCCATCCTCCTCGTTATTAATAAAGTGTATTAAAAGTGTGTCAAAAAGGCAGTCACGCTTAAGTTGATATAATGGAGAATATTTATATAATAAGCGTACAAAATATACATGTAATATCACAGAGAACGTGTTTATAATTAGACCGTGGCCAAAATTAAAAATTATTAATATTTTATTTAATAACACTCTGTAAGATGAATAAAAACCTAAAAAAGACGTGTCGGCGTTCAATTAATTTTTGATATATGTTTTTATATATATTTTTATATTAAACTGTAATTTTTTTTCTCAAATATCATTTCCTAAAAATTCCATTTGTATAACCTACAATTCGCCCAGCTTACATTTTTGAAATATTGCCTAGTAATTTAAATATAGATTTTTTAAAAAGCAACTAAAATCATCCATACATTTTTAATATGGAAAAGATTATAAATATAAACGCTTACAATTGAAATTAAATTTCATTTGGCTGAGAATCGTCAGCGAGCGAGGTCGCGCCCGTTTTCTGATGATGCGTGCTACGTTCGAATTCGTATATTACACTGCGCACATCGAAAACCAGTTAAGTTAATTTTTTGTTGACAACTGAGTTTTACATATTATTGCTAACTTTTGTTTGTTTAGACAAATTTAATTTATACAATAATTTTTGTTTTAGTGAAAATGGGTAAATGGGCAATGGGAAAAGGCAAAATAATTAATATTTTGAATAACGAATCATGGGCAACATCACATCGTATTTTGAGCATTATTGGAGTAACCACTTATTTTCACATTTATTTTAGTTCAGGAATCATTAAAAATAGGAATTCTATTTCTGAATTTACAATGCAAATCCTACTATTGCAAAAAAATGATAAAAATGAAGAATCAACAGAGAAAAACCTAGTAACAATAAAGAAAAGTTGAGAGGTTTAATATTTTCAGACATATTGAAATTCATTTCCAGACTGGTGAATAATGCACCAAGCCTAATGCATAATGTGAACAGCAACATAGTCGACACTTTCAATAGTGTGATAGCGAAATTGGTGGAAAACGAATAAACTACCCTGGCAGACATTCTTACGCAAGACGATGTGCAGCATCTCCTTCAATTCGAGATAACCCAGATCAATCTGAGCAAAAAAAATGACTGTGAAACCCAAACAAATTAATCAAACAACTCGAAACTAAAAGAAATATTTAAAAAATTGGCATCGGCAAAACGCAAAAGAATAGGTTAATCGAATACTTTTATAACCATGAAGGCTACTACTAGTCACAATGATAAAAATTACGGCGAGTCTAGAAAAACCTGACCTGGGTGAGGCCTATTTTGATTTTGCTAAGACTAAACATATGAAAAATATTACTTTGACTGATGTAGATGGCCACACACTGAAAAGAAGAACTATTCTGCAAGCTGAATCAATCAAATGGCGAAAACTACGGTTTACGTCATCAATTTTTGGGAAAGTGTGCAAACGAGGGTTAATTAAATGCGAACCTTTGGTAAAAAATATAGTGACCGAAAAAAATTAGATCATGTCAAGTCCATTCAACGTGGCTAAAGTCATAAACACCTTGCGCTTGATCAAATATAAACATAATTAATGTAAATTAACTTTGTTTAAACCACTTATTTATTGAAAAAAATCAACATGTTTCAAAGCCAATGGCTTCTTCATCAGGAAAACAAAAATAATATTTAAAAATCGAAAATGAAGTCATGTTTATTATTTATTGACAAAGGTTTGCCATTTTTAGGAGCAAGTCTAGACGGACTTGTGGAAGAATATAAAATTTTCGAAATAAAATGTTTATACCAGGCTAGAGGAATGAGTGTTAACGATGCTATCAGAGAGAAAAAAATTCTATTCTGGAAAGTAGACAAGGAAGGCAATGCCAATGTAAATAAAAAACAGGGTTGGTATTTCCAGGTACAAGGACAAGTACACGACACACGAAGAAAAACGTGCGTACTTGCAGTTTGGATGGACGTGGACGTGAAAATATAATTGATAGTGGATGATAAAAAGTTTCGAAGTGACATAGAATAAAAATTAAATATGTTTTACTTTGATTGTTTACTGCCAGAAATAATTGACTTCAGATTAGATAGGCAAATTCTCGCGTACGAAGCGATCAAAAAAAGGAGATTGGAAAAATTACTAAGCGGAAGATGGATTAAAATAAGGGTATAACAAATGCGAAACGCAAAAAGCCAACTTAAATCAATCAATAAGCGGCCTCGAAATTGCAATAAAAATGTTTTATTTCCCATGTTGCTTCAAACTATTTTTATTATTTACAGGATCTAACAAGTGTAATAAACAACTGTAATAATGAACTTATTTGGTAATCTGTAAAAAAATCCTCTTAACTAATTGCATCTATCAGCTTATTGACTTCGTATAGGAAATCTTTTTTTGTCCGAAATTTTAAAGTTGGTCTCGTATCAAAAGTTTGATAGTTTAACTAAACCACTTTTAAAATGTCTATAACTAACGGAATAATAAATACATTATTATTCACACAAATTATTACTGTACTCAATACAAAATTCACATTTTTCAAATACTTACTGACTAACTTGTATATTTGACGACACATACATGAAACGATCGTTCTAATACCTAAAGGACCGGCAATTCAAATGATCGGCGCCTCCTTAAACGATGTAGGTTTAAAGGTGTCGTACTGAATGTGTTCATACAATACCGCGAAAAATGCTCAATGTGGACTAGTATGCTTTTTCTATGTATCGGCGTAATGCGGCAAATAAAAATTATTCCAGTTTATGAGACGATTAGGTATAAACGCATGTAAACAATGTTATTGAAATGTTCATCTGGTCATTGTCCTTTTCCCGCCATTGCCATTAGCTGCGACAATGGACCGTCGGCCACATGCATATTATAATATATCACAAACACTGCCCACGCGTGCGCGGTGTGGCTGCGCGGAATAGGGGTTCAAATTGGGCTTTAGCACGATCTCCGACGAGTCATACCGCCGATCAGTTCATTTTTAAATACCGTGTATACGATATGATGACGTCAGATACTATAATAGATCGTGTACGATAATTAAGTAGATATTATATCATTTGGTAATATTTTCATCAAAAAAACAAATTAGATTAATCAGTTTGAAAGATATACCGATAAAATCTACATATTTATCGAATAAGTTCTTCAAAAAGAACAAAATTATTGTGTGGTGACATTATTAATATAATTAATAGGAATATCGTCTTATTGTACTGTACTTATATTGTATAATGTTTTATTTTAATGTATTATTGTAAATTGTAATTGTATCTGTACTAATCACCTTGTCCTAAATGACTATCCATTAGGGTCATTCTGACCTGTCGATAGTCTTATTAAATATTATATATATATATATAGTATATATATATATGTTTGCTTGAGGTAATATCTATATATATATATATTATATATATATATAGGATATATATATATATATACTCTGTTTTCAACAAATTGGTGATGTAAACATAGTATATGCTTGTTAATTATACCAAAGTATTTGGTTATTAGGTTACCCTGATTGATTCCAAGATGGATATAAATTTGAAATTTTACTTTCTCGTATAGTTAATAGCTATTTAAAAAAAAAATGATTTCTACATGTTTAAATCTCAAATTTTAATTTAGTTACCCGACTTGGAATTTTTTTCTGTATATATTTCGTTCAAATATCAAAAAAAATAGTTAAATTATTTAGTTACAATATATATCATAGTTTTAAAATTGTAAGCTCACAGTAAAAGTTATTTTGATTTAAAAAAAAAATAATGTGTAGTACAACATTAAATTACGGTAATGCTTTAATATTATCACAAGATGGAAACAAGATGAATTGCATATATTTGAGAATTTTCAACACTCAGATCATATAGAATAAATTGGAACATACAGGAGAGTTATATAAACGTTAGTTATAAAAATGACAACGGCATCGCACGTCAAGACATTTTTTGTTTTTGTCAGCGACACGACCATAGAAGGCGAACTGCGAACCCGTGCAAATGACCATAAAAAATGAACAAACGATATACGTGACGGTGCGTACAAAGAGTACCTACTCTTCTAATGGAATATTCTAGGACGGCGAGGTGCAAATTGCGAAACATTGCTCCAGCTAAAGTGTGTCCAGTGACTTTGTGAATAAATAATATTAAACAGTATTTAAAGTGCTTCATTTCGTCTCCCACCACCCCGAATCCGCGATAGTACGTTGTCTAATTTCCTTTATTTATTTACTTAAAAATTTTCAATTACAAAATAATATAATAAGCTAGACACACAGAACATCTTGCTAGATATTTGTCTGCGGGTATATCCAAACATTTTATTAACCGCCTATCACACGATCTTTATTATTTCAAAAAGGAACGCAATTGATTTATCACACAATACATAGCATCTTAAAAAGTAGCTCAATTAAAAAAAGGAATCAACTAATTTAAATTCTAAAGGAAAAGCAACAGAATATAAAAGTAACGCAATATAAAAATATATTGCTACATGTTTGTCTACAGGTAAATCCATATATTTTACAAACTAATTAAAAATCTTCATAAGTAACTCTTCAATAATCAACTAATTTAAATGCTAAAGAAACAGTATATAAAAGATTGTATTCAAGAATTAAAAAGGATTTGTACTAAGGATAACAACTATCTAGGAAGATTATGTTATTGAATTTCTTATCGTAGTATATAAAAATGACATCATCGGTAATATAAATATTGTGCATTTAATTGAAATGTAAAAAATTAAAAATCATTTGCATTCCGAATTGCTGATGCTATTTATATTCGAATATTATTTTCTCTGACTACTTACTACGTACCTACTCGAATAATCTTGTGGGAATGTGTTCAAAAATTTCTTAATTTCTCCACATTCTTTGTTATTCTTCTAAACGTGTCACTTGACCCCCTTTTTTGCGCGCACTTAACATCAAAACATTTTACGTCTTAATTACCAAAACGATCTTCAATTCCTCCATCCATTAGCCACCATGTCTCCGGCCAAAGTGAGCCAATCAGCGCCTCCCACGGGCCCGCGCAAACTAAACAAACTTCACATCTGCCTAACCTGGCATCGCCACGTAGCGTGGGACGAAACTCATAGTACGATTCCACAAGCCCAACCTCGAGAGCGGAGGCTGAGAGTACTCGACGTAAAAATAATATTAAACCGTTTGAGAATTCTTCAATAAATACGTGAAGTTCGTATGGATACCCGGGCAGCAGGAAATCCGAGGGAACCAATGTATTGACAAATTGGCCAAAGGTACTCTTTCTGGAGTGCAAGTACACCCCAACAACGGTACTCAACTATACCTCCATGAATGGTAGAATAAATATTATTAATAATATTAAAAAAACTTTGTATAAATCCACCATTTATTGAATTATCAACATTTTTCGGGGTCAATGATCCCAGCATCAGAATACAGTGTATACTAAAAATTAAAATTCAAATTACGTATAGACATTAACAAAAACAAAAAATAAGTATATGGAGTTGAATAACTAATTGACTTTTGTGAAAACAAATTTAAATGGTAACTTTTTGCGTAAAAGGATTTGGTTATTTATAATACTTAATTTGCTATAAACACTTTTAATTTTTTTAAATGATCTGACTTAATTCTTTATCATTTAGATGTAAAATTTCTGAACACTCATTAATATCAAAAGAACGGTTTATATTTAAAATTCAGCATAGTTATCGCTATTTAAACATATTATCTTATCTTTGTCTTATGTTAAATTCAATATTATTATTAACAATTGAAATGAAATCAGTTTAAAAAAATATGTTAGAATTTTTTATTTCTGTATTGTATTTCTTTATGTATTATATTCTGTATTTCTGTATTCTGTATTTATTGAATCATTTGATGGGATATATTTAAGAAATTAAGGAATACGTATTTTGCCTTTCATTACCAGCAAATATTAGCAAACAAATTGGAATTAACAATGTATTAAGTAATTTGTAACATTAATAGTTAGTGTATTAAGTAAAAAGTATATGGAAAAGTTTTTTAAATCTTTTGTTTGTTCCAAAATACTATTATTTCTATTTTATTTAACAAATTAATAAAATAGAAATTTCAATATTTTGTCTATACCTACTACACATTTTTTATTTGAACTATGAAAATTCCAGAAAAATCAATTTTTTGCATCGCAATTTCAAGGCGAAATTGCGAGCAACAGAAGAGGTCCTGGAAGACAAAGAACAGCCCGGCTGATAAATGTAAGGCATATAAAATAGATCGAAGTAGTCTATTGTCTTTGTATTATTTAGTATTTTGAGCTGCTGAACACTAAATAATGATGGCTAGTGTTCACTAACTGGAGATGGTTAACCGTATTTTTCGCTTGCGCATCACGGAGCTCCATTCTTCCACCTTTCTTCTTTAAATTCATCTCTGATAGTCAAAAGAACACATTTTTCGAAAATAAATTAAATTTTTGATTTAATTCTTTCTTAATTAAATTTGTATCAATATAATTCATAAGACACGCTGTAGGTACCAATAAAATAAGAAGAAGAGAATTCTTTAAATTACTGGTTACGTACATAAGTAGATAAAAACGTAAAATAAAAGAACGTCTAACTCATACGCGTTAAAATATTTTTTAATTTATATATTTTTATTATTTGATTTGCTCATTTACAAAGGTCGAGAGTTCAAATCCCAGCACTGGCTATCAAGTTAGTCCTCCATACTTAACATGGTCCAAAGTCTTGTAAAGGTATTGAGTGTCATACCCATTGTCATATTTACAAGAATTTATGTATGTAGGTACCAGTGGCGTGCAGTGGGTATAAACTTAGGTTATACTGTGACCGATTATAAACCTATTTTAAAAAATATATACGCATATGCGTATATATTTTTTAAAATAGATTTATAAAATTTTAAATTTTTTTTTAATGTATATATACCCTTATAGGTATATACCCTTATAGGTATATACCTATAAGGGTATATATACATTAAAAAAATTTTACTGTGTATAATGAACTATTTTGAGTAGTTTCCATCCACAAAGTAACCGCACTATAAAAGAAGTATTGTAAATAATATTTCCTAAATAAATAAATATTTTATATATAGGTAATACGGAAAAATTTTCAATATATTTCGAAGACGATTTATATATAATTAAATCGGGAATAATACTAATTTCAGATATATGTTTATTTTCACAAAAATAAATCAAACATGTTATGATATCATCGATAGCAATGTCGTCGTAAATAATCATTATGATATGACAGATGGTATTTACATTCACCATAGAAATGACAAATTGAATTTACACCGAAAGTTTTTTGAAAACCGTGGAATTTGTAAAAAATAACATTTCTGCAATGACGTGTGCGTAGTTCTCACCTGGCATTGGACGTTTCGAAGAAACACGCTATTCCATGAAAAATTTACTTGTCTTTTACACAAAACTCGCAGCATAGAACTAAGTAAAAATACACGGTTCAGGACGAGTTTTTTCGAGATCTATGGAACAAATTTGTTGGGCGCAAACAAGTGAGATAAATGAAGAATTGACATAAAGTTAGATACAGAAAAGTCGGACACCAAACTTCTAGCCGTAGGACGAATTATGGCTAGAATTTTAAATCGAAAAAAAACAGATACGTAACGTTAAACAGAAACGTCAGAAATAAAACTTCTAGCCATAGGACGAATTACGGCTAGAATTTTAAATCAACTTTTTCTTGAGATAAGGATTATTTAATTAATATTTGTTTCCCAGAATCATTACTAATGCACAGCTTTTTTGCTTATGTGCGCTGCACGCCACTGGTAGGTACGTATTTGAAAATACATGTCTGAAAAATTCGTAAATTTTTTCCATCACGTGTTTGAAGTGTGCAGTCTTTTATATACTCTTAGTTTTCTTTTATATACGTATCACCCACGTGTAGAATACATTTTTCTAGCTCGATAAAATATTGATAAATTCAGTTAAATAAATAAAATTAATATCTCCGTGACGTACAACAGGGGTAAATACTATTTCAAATAAAATTAATTGTGAGTATTCAAATTACCTGTTGAGGATGTAAAGAAAGGAAATCAACGCAAAAAAAATCAGCTTTATAATACTTATGACGATTTGGCGCCACGATCAACTACGATAGTAACAAAGATGGCAGAATACTGACTATGTAAGGAGTACGGGTCGATACTTGGTATATGTAATATACTTATCGGATACTGAATCACTAGAGAGTTTTAACAACTAGAACACCAAGTTAGTCTATAAGATTACTCAGTACGAAGAATTATATATAGAACAGCTCGTTGTTCTAGTGCTTAACACTCTCGTCTAGGGATTCCGTGATAGATATGTTGGAGTACCATTGAAAAGGTATTTTAAAACAGTAAGAATATTAATTTATGACCCATATTCCGTGTTCGCATCTCAGTTAAAAAAAAGTAACCCATAAAAACCAAGTTTTTATTATACTTTCTTTGTAGAATATATCAACAATTAAAGACGAATTAAAACATAAAACATAACACTAAACATACAATAATTTAATATATTTCTAAAATGTCAGATGTTTTGAGCTTTGATAAGACACTTCATGCTTTGAAGATTAAATTCTAAAAACATTTGTCAGTCAATTTAGATTTTCGACATTCGTAGTGAAGTACCTATTATGTATACCGACGGAGTAATTCAAATTTAGAAAATATTCCACGATGTTATCGGGCCGCCGTAATCAAACTTTTCTAATGATTCCAATTTGAAAAAACCAATAAAATTTCTAAAAATCCGAAACCATACTATAATTATTAAATTTTTTACCGAAAATTTGATAGATCTTCTTGATCGTCGCTACGAGTCTACTTGCCAAGTTTCAGCTCGACTGGATCATGGGAAAAGGGTCAAAAATCGATCAAAAGTTTTTGTTGACGGCAAGCAAGCAGACGCCATGAGTTAATATAAAGGGAGTAAAAAATGTGAAGCAATTTTCTAACACCATATTTTTAAAGCAATTTTCGTGTCAAATTTTAATAGGGCATATATACAGGGTCCGACAGAGACAGTGCACAATACACATTACAGGTAGCCTCACGCTTTAATTATGAGTCGAAAATGTTCAAATTACCATGACCTAATTTCTATATGGTACATTAAAGTTCGCGTTATTTTTTTCAATATTTCGGATTTATCTTTTGATTTATTTTTACTTATGATTCTCCTCAACACTAAGTTTTATAATTAAAAATCTAAATTACTAGTTTGGACTAGGGTACATTTATCACGTCTTGATTGTGACTAGTTTTATACTTTTCTGTACCTATCCACACTAACATAACAGTTTCTTCTGGTATACCTACATCTACTATCTGTGAACTACTTACCCCGGGGTCATAGGCCACCCACAACTGACTGTTGAGCGGTGAAACTGGTTAACGTGCGTCATCCAATTGTCGCCATCATTGTCACCAGATTGGTGATGTCACTAAAACATCATCATCACCCGGCGTGGTATCAGCTCGTGCCACACTCCGTACAAATTGTGTACATTTAGACACTGTACAGAAGTATGCAAAGTAGACGACAAAGGGTTTTTTTTTGTTGAGGCTAACAAATAGTCTACAATTGGGATGGTTCGAAAAATCTTCGTCGTTAGTATTATATTGAGATAATTATTTTTTATGATTATTATTATATTTTTATTTTTAAAAAAATCTTGCAAAAATGCATTTGCAGTTTGTGTGCAAGAATACGTCACAGAATTCTTTACTTTATATGTGGGGTATAAAAGCAAAAGCGGCAATAACAAAAAAAAATAGTGCAGTGATCGAGGATTACTAATTCATAATGCAGTAGATTCGAAATTTTATAGGAAATATTGTCTATAAATTTATAAGAAACATGATTTTGGAAGGGATAGTTAAATAAAATCTACAATTAAGTATATTTGAAATTAGTAATCCTCGGTGACTGCATTCAAAATATTATTTTAAATTATTTAAATATTGCTGTATTTGATTTTATACCCCATATATATTTAAATGAATACATTAGTTATTAATATTTATTAAAAATACATTACATTATTAAGAAAACTTTATTACAAAAAACATTACAATCATACAAGTATTCATCTAATCTAAATATAACAATTTCATTGTCTGTCCATCCGTCTGCCATCCGTCTATCCGTCCATCTGTCTGTCTGTCTCCGTAACTTCGTGTAACGTCCGAAATTTCGTTCGAATTCACGGCTGAAAAAAACAAATTAAATTGCCGGAGATGGGCCTCGAACCCTGGGCCAGCAAACCCGAAGGTGGCAATGATAGCGATGTTGCCACCTCTGCCTCTCCGCGGATCGCCATAAAGATGCCATAAATATATAATAGGGCTTAACAAAAACGCGAACCAATGTACATCATTTTTGACGGGTAATAATAAGATAGTATTTATTTATAGCTAGTACCAAGACAGTATAGATTTATAGTAAAGCTATTTTTATATTGATTAATAGCGGGACAAAAATGACCGCCAGCGTTTCTAGGTAAATCAATTATTTTTTTAAATTATGATAATTAGGAATTTTAATTGTAAGAAATGATTGAAGTGTTGAAAATTAGTAAATACACCATTTGAGTAAAAGTCAAGAAGTTTAATGATCTTAAATATAAAACAAACGAAGATCGAGGTGATCGAAAGATGTCGGTGGCACAAAATTCGGACGGTGGCTTTTTTCTTTTTTTTCAGCTTTTTTCATCATATTTTATCGTATCATATCACCATATTTTTTTATCATTTATTTATTCAAAAATATACGTTACATCGGTGTAGGAACCCGGAACTTTTACATGGCGGGAACTACGATTACGGTTTCACCAAACTAGTAAAGTGTTACCACAGTTAGGAAATATTTATTCGACAGATATTTTTTTTCTGTATATCTTTGTAATTGAATCATCTAATTTTAAATAAATGAATTTGATTTTTCATTTGCTAACAAATATATGTAGTAAATGTAGTGTATTTCCTAAATTTAGATATTGTGCGGGTGCCATAATATTACACTGCCGTTAACGAAGACGTTTGAATGATTGAATTCATCTCCAGATTAATGTGTTATTGCCTCAGTATTACTCAAAAGTACTTTTTTCTTTTCGGTCACAGACTGATTTTTAGTCATGGCACATCAAAAATGTGTTGTACCTACCGATAAACGTCAATACTATACAGAAATTAACTAAGTGCATTGTTTCATTACTGACTAGCATGAAATGATCATATAACTGTGTCTGTTTCTCGCATAGACAACAATACGCATATTGACAGGTTAACAATACGTTCTTAAAGTATGCCATGGCCAAAAAATCGATTCATAAAATCCCGGAAATGAAAAACATCGTAACCTTTTAATTAGATAGCGAATGCCCTTCAAATCATTCAAGAGTACAATTTGAGAAGGCTTTAAACGTGGGATTAGTTCAAATAATTTATTTTACCCAAACTTTGGTAGGACTAACTATTTAAAAAACTGCAGTGTAACTCGTTCCAGCTCAAAATACAATCTGTTAAATTCTACAAATAATCTAGACATTTTTACTGACAATTTGTTTTTATTTAAAATGAAACTCCGTAATCTCATTTATGATTATTGAATTAAATTTGATACTTCTTTAATTGAATCCCATTCCCTCCCTTTTCCCACCCCTCCCGTTTTATGCATTATCATAATTTAAATCTTTGAAATATTTATTATTTATCACATATTCTTTATCATTGTTTTTTATTTTGTTTTTTTTTATCAGCTTTGGAGGAAACTTCACTGGTCATTATAAACGAATATATATTTTTTTAAATTGTACTGTATGTTTCCCAAAATAAAATAAAAAATAATAATGTGTTTTCATTGTATTGGCTGTTCTGGATAAGTTATATAATAGGTATGTTCCTAAAATATATCATAGGATTTCACGAAGTACTTTTTTCAGTATTTTTTAACTATTTTTTAGGATTTAAAAATATTTACTTACAATGGTTAAAATATCTCGTACAAAAATCTCAGAGTTCCATAAACTCGCGTGAGGTTTTCACGATGGTTTGACAAAGTATGTATATAGATATAGAATAGATAATTATTCTATATATTATAATATATTCTATATCGATCTATAAGAGAATAGATAAAGTATTATATATAGAAGAATATATTACTAGATATAGATATATATATATATATATATGAACAGAGAGTTCACATACCGAATACAAAATCAGTAATGTCATTACTATATATGAAAAATACTAACGGAAGTACTAAATCCTAAGAATATTAATTACTTTAAAATTAATTAAAGTGGCAGATCTTTAAATTAAGTTAATTTTAAAAAGATGTTCAGCGAGATTCTACGGGCGGGGCCGAGCCAATACTTTTTATGTTGTGCAGGAAAGTTTAATTGCTATATCCAGACATAGACCACCGACGATTTAAATTATAGAGAAAATAACTCTTCCTGCTTCTAATGCTTTATGATTATTTTTTAATTTTGCATCTGTCAGGTGATGAAGATAATGAAAGACTTATGTTATGACTTTCCAATAATTGTGAATATAGTTTAATAGTTTGTTTTTTTTTCCACGGAAAGCAAGCTTAATGGTTTGTTTATCTCATTGTTACGTTACGTTATGTTATATTTCGTATAGCTACCTAGGTACTTGATTATTTTAAAATAAATGTAAATAAAATTGTTTACATACTTTAGTGCTAGATTATATTAAAATACAAATTTCATTGAATATACTATT
>JADDOH010007276.1:0-10709 GCA_016648135.1 Agrypnia vestita | reverse complement strand
ACGACTCTCCTTGCGTCGCGGCGTAGTTCCGTAAGCCGTATTGATACCCGAATGCTATTATTCGAACTTTCTAGATTATTCTAGTGTTAAGGAGAATGTTCTCGTTGCTTCTCCAGGCGTGTACCGAATATTGTAGATCACCCTATATTGCTATAGGCCGTTTTTGACCCTTCGATAGTGTTGTGCCATATTATAAAAAATTCCGACAGTGCGCAATTCCGTGACAATATTAATTCGACACGCAAGCTTGTTGATTATTGAGACTCGTAATAGGACCATCTTCCGATATCTGGTTTATCTGATATTGCCACGTCTTCCGTAGCCGTCCCCTATTTCTGGAGCCATCAACACTCGCATCATATAATATCAGCCTTACTATCATCTCTTTTTTTATTTTTTATTTTTTTTATTTTTATTTTTTTATTATTTATTAGAGACACTAACAGGATAATGGGTACATGATACTCAGATAATAAACATTATAGTGAAGACTACGCCCATTATCCCAATTACAAGTGTCTTCGGCACGCTCTAGTAACATGTATTTTTGTAATTAATTATATTTTACATGTACATTTATGTATATTATATATTTGTGTTTGAGTGTAGTGCGATTAGTATTTAATGGATCTATAGGTTCATGTCGTCGTTAAGAAAATGGATGTTGTGTATGAGTGAGTTTTTAAACGAAGATAACGTGTCTGCAAGAATATCAGCATCAATGTTAGGGTCAGCACAATACAAATTATATGTGCGACACAACCTTGTAATGGGAGAAAAGTAACCGACATTATTAGTGTGCTGACTTATTCTGAAGAACTCCGGGTTTCTTATACGGGGTTTAACATGCAAATTGATTTCAGATAGACAGAGAGAATCAATAGCTCCGCTGAGAATCTTGTGTAGCACAATGAGATCGGATATTTTTCGTCGGGACTCAAGTTTGTGCATCTTGAAAAAGGCAAGTCGATCTTCGTAGCTGTAAAGGTTATTGTGTTGACCGGCTTTGTATGACAAAATACGTAGAAACATTTTCTGCACTCTCTCAATTCTCGTAATATGTGTTGTATAATAAGGTGACCAAATGACTGACGAATATTCCAATATACTTCGTACTAGTGATGTATAGAGAATTTTTAAACTTTGAGGATTTTTAAAGTCTTGAGTAATTCTGGTGATAAATCCCAACATAGTATATGCCTTGTTTGTGATATTATCAAAGTGGTTTCTAAAAGTGAGTTTAGAATCTAGCATGACGCCCAGATCCCTTATCGAATCGACTTTAGCGAGTGGAACGTCACCCAGTTTATAAACAAATTCTATTTTTTTAATATTTTTAGTGAAACTAATACATGAACATTTCTTAGCATTAAGTGACATATTATTTGCTTTACACCAATTTGATAGTTCGTCCAGATCTCTTTGTAGGAGATGACTATCTTCCAGGCTACGAATGGTGGAATAAATTTTTAAATCATCGGCATATAATAGACACTTATTTCTTAATATATTTGGCAAGTCATTTATGAAGATAAGAAAGAACAAGGGACCAAGGTGAGAACCTTGAGGAACTCCTGAGGTGATAGAAACCGGAGATGAATCATATCCATTTACAGTCACCACTTGAGTTCGATGAGAAATGTAAGATTCTATCCATCTCAATAAGTTGCCGTGGATTCCTATAGCATAAAGTTTTTTCAAAAGTATACGATGGTTCACCTTGTCAAACGCCTTGCTGAAATCTATATATATTACATCCACTTGAGATCTCGAATCAAACGATTTGCAAATCTGACTCACAAACTCAAGCAGGTTGGTAGTTGTGGATTTTTTTGGAACAAAGCCGTGTTGATTAATGCAAAGTGTCTGACGAAAGTGGGCGAATATGTATCTATAGCAAATAATCTCGAATATCTTTCCAAAACAAGATAGTTTACTTATAGGTTTATAGTTACTAACGTCACTTTTATTTCCTGTCTTAAATATTGGTGTGATGTGAGCTACCTTCCATAAGTCGGGAAACTTTCCTTCTTTTAAAGATTTGCTAAATTGATATAGATAGGATCTAGAAGAAGGTGAGCACAATTTTTTATAAAAAGTGGAGGAATACCATCAGGTCCTGCGCCCTTGGCGGGATCCAATTCTTTCATAATTTTTAATATTTCATTTTTATGCAGTGGTATAAAGAAAAGTGAATCGAGAGAGTCATTAATGAGAGCAGATGAGTGATGTTGAGAAGCATTATCAAAAACTGAAGCGAAAAATTCTGAAAAGGTATCAGAAATTTCTTGACCGTATGTAGCATATTTTTCTCTCAGAAACATTGTTTTAGGGATTGCATTAGTGAATTTCTTGGTTTTAGTGTATTCCCATAAATTTTTAGTCCCGATATGTAATGATTCCTCTGTAGAATTTATATATGAATGATAGCAGGCACGAATACTATTCTTAATGCGAGATCTTAGCATAGAAAAGGTTTCGTAATCTCTAGAATTACCGTATTTTACGTATTTTTTCCTGTATTTTTCTTTTTCGCGGAGCTGGTGTCTTAATGCACTGCTAAACCAACATGGGTATTTTGAATTCAAGATCTTTTTTTGTGGAGTGTATCGAGCTATTATCTCCCATAATGTATTATAAAATAAGTTGAGAGAATCGTTGCAGTTTAGTTGATTCATTTGAGACCAATCAATTTGAGCTAGGTCGTTAATACATTTGGCGTAATCAGTTTTACGGAAGTTGTATGCAGTATGGTTAGAATTATGTTGTAAAAAGTTTTCTCGGTTAATCGTTGTGTTTATTTGGACTGGGGGATGAAATTTGTCAACACTTACAGTCAAGACACAAGTAGTGGAGTATCAGATAATATTAAATCTAAAATTTTGGCATTACAATTGGTTTTAGAGTTAAATTGTTGAAGATTGGTTGTTGATATGAACTCCATGAAGTCCTTGGCTCTGGAATTAGATGGACTGAGCGGAGTCAGTCCAGCTCCAGAAGTTGTTGCATTCCAAGTTATAGATGGCAAATTGAAATCGCCAAGTAGCATGTTACGTGTTCTTGTAGTGGTTTTGAGGAAATTAATTTAGCATTTAATAAGATACTCATTGAATACTGTATCTGAGATATTAGGTGGTATATACACAACTCCTATATTGATTGGTGTAATATTATTTTTTCCTTTGATTGAGATCCAGAGGTCCTCGAATTCCGTACAGAGATCGTTCCGCTGGTATGCTGAGAATGACTTCTTAGTTGCTAACAGAACTCCACCTCCGTCTTTCTTGTTGGCAAACTGAGAACTATCTCGATCACGTCAAAAAACTATATATCTGGCGTCGAATAATTGATCACTATTCACCCTTGAAGTAAGCCATGTCTCCGTCAAGCAAATAATGTCATAATCACTATTTAGAATTTCTGTGTAACACTCATTAAGCTTAGTTCTCAGACCACGAACATTCTGATAGTAGATAGAAAGAGCCATTATGAACTAACACAAACTTATTAATAAACTTGCTGGAGAGTCCTTTAATTTCTCTTCATTCATTCGTTCTACACGCCCAAACCACCTAAGTGATCCATTTTCAATTCGCATTCTTATTCATTATGCTTAGATCAACTTTACATTTTAATTAATTTTTTCATTATTAATGGATATTTTCTTAATTTATTTGTTTAAAAAGTTCGCAGATATCTGAAATAATATATTCAATAACAATAATATGTTGTGTTTTCATTAATATAACTATCCCGTTTGGTACACTTCGTTTCCTCAAAGAGTTGATAGAGCTAGAGCTCTGCATTCCACACAATTTGAATGAAAGACGCCAAACGCTGAGATCAACCACTACATCAGCTGCAAGAAGGGTTATAGAACCGATGAACCATAATCAGAAGATTATGTTTATTGAACGGGACTTTGCGGTGGCAGGCCCTGAGTATCTTTCTACCTTTTGTAAAATGGAAGAGTGCATCAGAATTTTTAAAAAAAAAAAGACTCAAACGCACATTTTTAAAAATCATTTCCATTGTTCACAACGGTACTATACAATATTTCTGTAAAGCGCCCTTGAGATGAAATTTTTAAGTAAATTCTTATTCCTATATATAGATATATATATATATATTATAATATATATTATATATATATACATATAAATATATATATAGGAATAAGAAATTTTTCACAATGATAATAATTGAATATTTTTTGAGTTTGAAAGTAGGTACATGTACATAATATGTTATGTGTAGTGTTATGCTATAAAAAGGAAAAGGTGGGAAAGGTAATCCGCCTCCAAGTTGGTTTATGGATAAGTCTATTTTAATTACATTGCACAATTCGGGTAGGTGCCTAGACGCTCGACAAACAGTAGAGTAGGAGCCAGCGACCGCCAGACTTAATTATAGTATGAAACCTGAACTATTTTGACGTACACCATAGTAGGTAAGAAGGTTTGGATATTGTGACATTTAAGTTCGGGGGATTTTATCAGATAACAGGTAGGTAATACAGGTACAAAAAAATGTGTAAGTAAAACATTAAAATATAAAGTATCACATACCTAATGTTGTTAGATTGTGGCCCCGAATAAAATATATAAAATTTAGATTTGTTACTATATATATTTATATTAATAATATATATTTATATTATTTATATATATTTATATTACTATATATATTTATATTATATATGACATGATATTTAGAGAGCTTCAAAACACTTGGCGGAAGAAATGACCTGCGAAAGGCGTCTGGCGTATGGTATGAATTAGTTTTTTTTACGTTTTATTTATTCAATTTTTTTATAACTGTATTACCTAGTTGTCTGCCAAAATCCTCTGCCTCAAATGTCATAATATCAAAACCTTCTTACCTACTGTACTGTACATCTACGAAAAATATTTCAGGTTTGATACTTTAACGTAATTCTGGCAGTCGCAGGCTCTTAGCCTATATGTATCAGGGCGGCATACAGAGAAGGAGGATTTAGTACACAGTTTCTCCACCAGGTGAATACCAGACCGCTGGCTGCCGGATGTCGCGCGGTGGCCGTACGACATGCTTAGTACGAGATTATCCCGTGATAATGTGTAAGTTATTAATCATTACCTTGTTTGTGAATATATATGTATGTTAATAACCCACAGCAAACACATTATTATGTTACGTGCATGTATGTATGTTTTGTTTCCAAAGTTTGACTCAATGCTTGGAAATATTAGACCCGTAATAAAAACACCGGAATTTTGTGAACATACGTTTCAAAATTCAAAATGTAGCATACGTTTCTTGTCTTTTCAGAATAGAATAGAAAATATCTGACAATAAAAAAATAGTTATTAAATCTCTTAGGAAAGCTTATTATGTACAGTAGTTGCAGTAATGCAGTAGCCTACTAATTCTGCAGTGGGTAAGAATAAAAGTTATGGCATTATCTGTTTTTTAAACGGATTAAAGTTTGGCAACTGAAGTAGCAAAGATAAAATAAAACACTGATGTTACTGCTTTTCCGATCCAAAAGTCCTTTATTAGTTAGCTATTGTTCCACCTCCAGCATCTTGCCTGAGTGACGTTGATTCCCTAGAATATTATATATATATTTTTTATTTATATATCTTTATTTGATAAACAATGTATCATTAGCTAATATTAAAAAACATTATAAATATATATATATATAGATATATATATATATGTACACTTATTAAATAATAAAATAAATAATATTTCTCTTCATGCATTTTCCATTGTTATGTGCCGTTTACATTCTTGTTTGAAGATGTTGATTCTGCTTAGCTTCCTCACATCTGCTGGCAGGCTATTGTACTCATTTATTCCTTTGTAGTTAATACAGTTTTGTGTGTTTGTCTTTTTTCTATTTAGATTACTTATTTTGTTTGCATTTCTTGTATTATGTCTATGTATCTCTGTGTTATATTTGATCTTATTTTTAAAATATTTTGGCATTTTGTCGTTTAATATTTTGTGAATTAATATATCATTGTATTTAATTTTAATCCTTGTTTTATATTAATCCAATTTAAATTGAATAAAAATACTGACAATTTATTTCGCAGAAAAAAGTTCCTTATCAGATAAAGATATCAGATAAAAAAGATAACGTTATTATGAATTTTGGTCCCCTTTAAAATTTGAAAAATTGTACGTTTTTTATTTTACCAACCAATTATATTCTAAAATTTTATTTACGTGACGTTTTCCAATTATTTGATGTTTTTTGTTGAATTGTGCAAGTGCCTTTCTAAAAAAGCTAATTTTAAAATGTTGAGAGTGAAAAAATGACAAAAACAAATGTTTAAATCATTTTTATACAAGAAGTCATTCTGGAGATGGATTATTAATGGAAACGTGATGAAACTGTCTTTAAATCAAAGCATTGAAACTTTTGTCCCAAAGGACTAACACAAGTCAACTCTGACGGAAAATGAACATGCCGAACTGACCTCACGGAATTCCAGGCTGCAGTCAATTAAAAATTATGATCGATATTCATGAACATGACCTGGAGAAACAATATTCAAATATGAACATTTTTAAGCAAATTTTGTATGTACAATTTACATGTATATCGTCAATGGCAGTATAGCCATTGATGATTAATTAACCTTCTCATTTAGGGCCCAAAGAGGATAGTGTGATTAATATTATCGATAGCTTATGTTTAAATATTATAAGGTTTCAACAGTATTCAACTGCAGGGTGCCGAGAAGAATGGAGACATGCTGATCATCATGAAAGAACGATTAGTACCCATTACGAAAGTAACAGAAATCAAAAAAATAACAGCTTAATATGGAAATGGTATTTTATTTATTTTAATATGAAGAAGGGAGGAAGATATATTATTGATTGTCTTATAAACTATATATGTATATATTTGTATCCACAATCTTTATATAAAACTTAATATAGTATAATGTAAAGTAAATCTGTTTGTTCTCTTTACGATTCTTAACTATTTGATCGATTATTTTGTTACACATCCCTTTGTTATACAAAGACCCTGCGCAAAAGAAAACCACCAACCTCATGGTCAACCTACCTAAAACCTTCCCGATTAAATGTGAACGCCATCCATCTCAAATCAACTAAAATATTCTCTTTATATACTCTTTAGGACCCTGCGCATAAAACATGGATGTTCTCTCCTCACCGCAATACTATTGTATGATGTAAAGGTGATTTGTAATGAATGGCATTTTTTTTAAATTTTATCTCTCCCCCTGATTAAATATCCCCTCCCCACCCTTCCCTTTCCTGGAACAAATATTACATATCTCGGTACACATAAGGGCCTGAGAAAAAGAATGGCATCCCTTTCCTCTTTCTCTGCCCTCTACTCACCTCTCCCATTCTCTTGAACTCTCCTCTGGCTGGACCAAATTTTAAATGCAACATTATTATTTAGGGCCTGCGCAAAACAAAGGTGCGACTCCCTCTAAATCTCTATTTAAAATAAAAACTAATTCTGAATCGCGAGCATCAACGGACACACGGAACGCGGACAGCATGACCACTAACCAGTGTGGGATATAACGGAAGCCATAAACAGAATTACTAAATCCATTGATATTATCTGATTTCAATTAAACTTTTCTTAATAATTGATTTTGTAAATATTTCATCTTGCTTCGTCAGCAAGTCTTATTTCGCCATCTCAATTTTAAATTGCGGCTGGGCAAAAAATCAACAAGTCCGTTAATATTGGTCGTAATTCAAAACGGTCCTGGTTTTTCTTTTCGTACTTTCAAACCCTTAATCGAATAAGGTGGGTCCGGTGGACCCATTTACCTCTCAGATCTACAATACAATGACAAACTAAGAATGAAATCCTTCCACTACTTTTTTATTGATCACTTATCGTTTTATTTTAGTTACGATAAAATAGTATTCTCTATGTAGGTAGGTAGAGTTGCTGGGTTTTGTCCACAGAGCGATGATTCGCAAGTTAGTCCGAATTTCATAGCACAAGCGTTTAGCTTAGTTTGAAAATAGTAAGAATATTGATGTGACACGTATTCCGTGTTCGCATCTAAATAAAGATAAATTATAGAAGTCTCATAGAGAAGTAACTATTTATATGAGAAACATGTGTGGTATTGTAAGTATTTTATACGCTGGCCCAGGGCCTATATAACCTATAAGATTTGGCTTAAGTGATTACTCTACATAATTCAAAGCCCTGGGCCATCGTATAAAAAGACTTCCATATATATACGTTTCTCATATAAATAGCTTCGTGTAAATATCTTGCATACAGAGCCCCTCTAACATTTTCCATGATGCAAGATAACTTTATTTACAAGGCTCTTGATAAAACTTGATAAAAGACGATTGCTTTCAGTTGTAAGCACGTTGGAAGGGTTTTACAACCACTTTATCCAATCTTTCTATCATGTAGTTAGTTAAATTACGCTACAGACGTTTTCAGAAAAACTTAGAAAATATTTTTTTAACTTTGACGATCACTTACGAATTAAATTCTCTCAGAACCTAATTCTGATGATTCAGTGTCAATAACGTGAAAATTTAGTTTAGTCTTAATCACCTTACAGTCACATTACCTTTATAGGTCCAATAGACACTTGTATCCGGAAAAATTTTCTGACAAATATACAATTTATAGAATGCATTAAGTGTGTGAAAATCTGTTTATACGATGGCCCAGGGTTTACAACTCTATGAGTTGGCTTAAGTGATCATTCTACACAATGCAATGTTCACTAATTCCATCGTATGAACATCCATAATCCATACATTAAATCAAATTTTTTAAAAGTTCTTTATAGGTTCAAATCTGAAAATCTTTCATTTATTTGAATGGATTATGTATGCTAGAGACATTTGACGTCTTTTCTAATGAACTATTTTACTTAGATTTTCGCAGCTGGTAATGATTTTTTTTATTTTTAAAGTACACGATTCTTTTTAATTTAAGTATTTGGGTCTGCTAGTATTAGAAAATTATTTACAAATTATCTAATCTCAGCTACATAAGAAATTAGGCACAATCAGGTCTTTTAATTATTTTTTTGAACAAAATTAAATTTTTTATTATTTTTTGGAACTAAATAAACAAAAAAAACATCTAGAATTTTTATAACTACTTATATATATATATATATATATATATATAAACATCAATATTAATTGATATACAGTATTTTCACCTCTGAATAAATTGATAGGTATATTTATTTGAAAACTGAAGTTGAATTAAAATTTATTTTTACATTTTCTTATTGCTATCTATTGCACTTACCTTACTTTACCAACTATAAAAATTATAATACCTATTTATTTTATATTCCTAAGTAATTTTGGAGTCCACATCCATTCTTCGAGAAGGTGGTATTTTAGATTTCCACAAATAAATACCTTATACTATAAAGGTTTCAAATTGTTCAATGAACTACCAGCAAATGTGAAGGAAACAAGTTTTTTTATTTTATTTATTTAATATAAATATAATACATATAATTTCTATTATAATAATTATAACTAGCAAATATTAACAATCAAATAATTATTATATGTTATACCTCACCAAAAAGAATTAAGATTATTGTGTGGTGAGGGAACTTGTTTTGCTACTTTTCGTAAGTTATGTGAACAATATTTGAAGTACAAGTTCAATATCTGATCGTGATCTGTAATCTAATATTATTTAAAGGTTTTTAAACTAAATAAATAAATATAATATAATGAATAAATGAAATAAAAATACACACATTCCTAATAAATATCACTCACTAGCACAACTATACTTTTATACAAATTCTAGTGTTCAATGAAAATAAACAATATCAAATTTACATACAATGTAGAATTTCCCTTTGAATTCGTTGAAACAAATACGGTCCTAGATGGAGTTTTTCCTCAAGCGTTGTGCTTATTGCGTTTTCTGAAACGTTTCTTTTCTCTGTGCCAATATTCTCCCTTCCAACCCCTACATTTTCCCTTCCCTATTCCAATATTTGAGCTTGATTGACAGGTGTGCGTGAAAACTCTTTGAGAATGAGTATGAATTTTATTTTCCGATTTATGAAACTGTGCGGTCTTTTACAGAATAGATTATCTGAATATGAAATGTGTTGAATGATTGATTTTATTTGATTTCTGTCAGAAATAAATCGAGTGTAATGACTGTAGAAGGATCATTAAATTTGAGTTTTAGATTTAAGATTTTATGTATTTTGAAATTAACAATAATAAATAAATTACCATAATATAAAAAGTCTTCCATACACGTTTCTCATATTTATAGCTTCGTCTTTGTGAGACTTCCATAATTCATCTTAATTAAATAATAATTTTCCATGTATGAAGATATTAATAAATATGTAGAAAAAACTGTAGGTAATTTAATAGGTCATATGTCATAACATGATCTATAAAATTACTAGAAGAGTATTAAATTTAATTAATATTAAAATTCTACCGATACTCACAACAAATAATAATTATTTTTTATATTCAAAATTTCAGCTACAAAGCGCTGCGAAAATATTTTATTACTAAATAGCTCAGATTATATAAGTTTTCAAAAAAGGTTTTAATTTCTAACAAAAGTATTTGCCTTCACTTACAAAAATATTTGTCTTCATCTACAAAAATAAGTAAAAATTAAAAGCTTCAAAGGTTCTCCAAGAGACTTTTCTTGTCATAATGGGGTACAC
>JADDOH010007275.1:0-42755 GCA_016648135.1 Agrypnia vestita | reverse complement strand
GGCCAATCGTTTTAGCTAAGGCACTGATTACACACACACACAATATGGTGGCTTATTTGCTTTTCAGTTTTTAGACTTCTTGTTTCGTGCGTCTGTATCGTCTCGCGCGCGTTGCAAAACATCGCAACACGCCATCCTTCATTATAAGTTGGCCAGAAACCCCGGCAGTACAGTGGTGCAGACTGTCTGCTCGCCTGGCATTCTCGTTGGTCACGCAAGTAGGGCAAGGGGCATTAAGTATTTTTATATTGTCATTTTATGAATGTCTTATTGTATATTTGTTTTCGTTGATTGATTAAGTTACACACTTGATCGATTTTATCTCAATAAAAAGCCAACAATTTTGGAAAATACCGTTGAATTTCATCATCGCCATCATCACCATGTATCTTCCCACTAATTATATATAAATATATCACATGTCTAAGACCACTAATGAGTTTAGGAATACACGACTAGTTTCGAAGAGGGTGGAGTTATGTTTGGGGAGAGGGGGTTAGCTGGGTGTGGGGTTTGAGTTAACGGGAACAAAGTAAGGAGTGGTGAAGAATTTTGAAATATTATGTTATTAATTAGAGTTTTATTAGAATTTAAATTTTTTTGTATTTCTAAATTTTCGAGATTGTTCATTATTTGGCCTTTATATTTGACAGGGTGTAATAGTTTAAGTGTATGGAAATGGAAAGAATGATTGGTGTTAATTAGACAAGTGATATATTTATGTATAAATATAATGTCATTTCACAAAGTTAACGCCAATTCAATAAATAATATATCTTCCCACTGTTGGATATAGGTCCCTCCCGAGATTCGGCAATCATCTCCGACTTCTCATGCAGCCACTCCTCTGAAGTCTTCGCTCGTGGAATGGAATACGTTAGAACTCTCATAGTATAATCGATAGAAATCAATAGAAAGCCTTTGCTCTTTGGGCGACTTTTAGTTTTTATTTGCTGAATTTTATAACACATTAATAATTATAATCCGCATTCAATTATTGAACACCCCTCCCCTTCGCCTACGGTACTGCTTTTTGTACTTATCAGCATATTTTTGAAATTAATTAATTCCCTTAATTATTAAATGCATTAATAAAAAAAACTCACATATAAAAATCAAGTTTTTTATACTCCCCTTCTCATTTACTAGTGGAAACAGGTTTGGCGCTTTACCTACGCATTGGGCTCGAGTCGGGCGACGCTACGAAGGCGAGTAATAAAAAATTTCGAAAAATCCAAAATTATACTATAATTATTAATTTTTTTAAACGAAAATTTCTAAGATCATTTTTATTGTCGCCACGAGTCTGTCTGCAAAGTGTCATCTCGATTGGATCACGGGGAAAGGGTTAAAAATCGATCCAAAGTTTTTTCGGCAGACAAGCCGACAAGCAGACGCTACGAGTTAAAAGAAGGAGAATAAAAATAATTTTCTGCTTTGAAATGAAAAATAGTTATTATGTGCAACAGTTGTACACGTTTTACATGAATTGTATGATTTTACACGAATAGTGAATCTGTTCACCCTTTCTAAAAGTGATTTTCTAGCAATCTTATAGTTACATATCCATTATTAAAATACAACAGGTTCTTAAAGGTTTTCAAGTATTGGTTCGTAAACCGGGCGTAAGACTGTGATGGTCGACATAGAGATAGATTTAATAAATTTAGAAAATCCTGAAATAATAATATTCAAAAAAGCCAAGTATGGACATCAAAAATATATTTCTTCTGTTTGGAATCGTTTAAAAGTAAAAGCCTGATATATTTCTTCTTAAGATTCTATGTATTACAAGAGGCTAACAAAATATTGAATATTCAGCTATACAAGTAATATTTCTTAGATCTTTATTATACCATAGATATAATTCTGTGTTAAATTAATATTGTTTGCCAATACTAATAGACTCGACCTTGTGAGTAGGTGCGAACGAGCCTTTATTATTTCAGGATCGGAACAGCAAGTCTCGCGTATAGCGGGTGCTTTACTATTATTTTAACGAAACGGACCAATCACAGGCGCGCTTTGCCTTCGACGGGTTGAGCCGGAGGCGACCGTCCTGATGGCTGAATCCGGCCAATGGCGAGCGCCGGCGGTGAGGTCATCGCGCATAGGATGAGTCACTGCACTAGCGTGGATTTCAGAGGTATGGTGAAATCGTTACTATAAAAGGAGCGAACACGATATACTCGGCCCCTTCAGTTCGAGACCAGACTTGCGAGCGGGAGCGCTGCCCAACAGACTACCGACGGAGCCCCGAGTTCCAGATCATCAGTTGCGAGCAAAGGAGCTGCCAGCTTGAGAGAAAGCGGGTCTTGCAGCGGCGAAGTATAGAGATTCCACCATCCCGCAGCACCAGAAGGAGGATTCCGCCACAAAGAGTAACAGATAAGGATCATATTCATATTATCTATTACGGTTAATTATTTTCACTATCGAAATGTATTTATTTTGGGAATATTTGAGTTCGGAATAATTATGTGTAATTAAATATCACGATTGCTTGTGCGATATTGGTTCAAATCGTACAAGAATTCCGTTCCAAACGGGTGTATTTTTATGCAAAGCGAATTTCATACCGTTTATGCTAAAATTTGAATACACGGATCTCTATATGAATTACTTAGTAGCATTATAGTAATTACTGTATTGCATAAGTATTGCGCAATCCGGTCTTCAGTTAACTCTTTATGATTTGAGTACCTCGGTACATCTAGCTTAACAAGTAGCTTCAGAATGACGAGTAAAGGACAGAATGGGGAAGTCTAACTAAAGATTGGGGATATCTGGTTTGTGTTAGCCTAGCTGGCTGAGGGGTGGATGATTGCCGGCACTTGGGCGTGGAACCCGCACAAGCCCCTGCAGGGCCCCTTAAAGGCGGGGTCCTCCTTGTTGCTCGGGGTCGTCAATAAACCGACCACCTAACCTCATCTGGCGCAAACTACTTAAACCAACAAAAAGGTTCCCTTTGTCTTTGGAAGGATTTCCATGCTTGAATGCTGTAAAATCTTGATAGAAAACGTTAACTTCTATTTCGTCCTCTGTAAGAAAGACAGGGCCAGAATAAATATAAAAATCATTCACTCATATGGAATAGCTGGGATATTATAAATATGTTACTAACACTCTAACATTTGTCCAAAGTAAATGTTGCAAGATGCAGAATCGTGGGACGCCGCTCTGAAAAGGCATAATGAGATTGCACAATAATTTGTAACATCGCTGACTATGCCCGCAAAGGAGGCTAATGTCGTCATCAATTCGTACCAAAAGAGTACATGATTCTTCAAACACCGGCCTAAAAGAAAGGCGCCTCAAGACAACACACATCATCAGAAACTCGTACCAAAAGAGTACGGCCTTCTCAATTATAAGCCTAAAAGAGAGGCGTCACGGGATCACATCTCGTAAAGAAGAGATAGAGTCTCGGGATGCAGTAAGTTCCGGAGGAACAAGGGGGGCCGTTTAGTCACTTAGGAAGTCGGCCACCGGGTTTAGGCGGGCGCGGAGCCTCAACCCCTCTCAGCAGAGATGCTGAGGGTTTAAAAAACCAAAATTTAGCATTCAAAGAAACTATTATTTCATATAAACTCACGGGCTGTTGTAGAATCCTTTCGAACAAACCATCCCCGAGACCTTATCTACTTATTTATAAAGAAGTTTCATTTCAAAAATGTCTTATTTCGTAGATAGCAAATATATGTATTATTTTCCCCAGGAATTAATATGAACAGGTTCATACACGTCTAAGACGACACCATTCAAGGTAAGAATATGTTAATATAAAGTGTTTAAAATTATTAGTTTCAGTGTTATTTAATATGTGAATTTCTCCTCTTTATGCCGTTCGATTGATTTTATTGGGTTGTTTCCAAACGGAAATGTTTTATTTCTAATACACGAATTCTTCTGGTGAACGTATTTTATTGTAACATAAATGTATAGATTATTAGGTTCGTTAGATGATTTTATTACGTAATATTATGCAATTGTTTCCACACTGCTCCTATAAAAGAATTTGAAGTTATTACGATACACAACGGGGTCCTTCATCCATTAGACGAATCATGTGCCAATTCAACGACGTATTACGAATAGTATATATTATATTTATCGAGATTTATTCGCATTTATTATTTCTAGTAAAGGTTTTAGTATTGGTACCAGGCGCCATTATGAGGCGGAGATAGTTCATATTCATAGCCCGACTGTAATAGGTATTTTTGTCGCGTAAGAGGTAGCAATTTTAGAAATATAACTGTGTTTTATGTTTCGTCCCTGACGGACAGGATGGTATAGCTGTGGTTATTTAGGTAATACATTTAGTAAATGCGAAGGGCATTAGGTATTATCAATATAGTGTGCGAACGCAAGATGATAGAAATATTTTTAGTTAATATTTTTAGTTAATATTGCATTCAAAAGCGCAATTTTCACAGAATAATTATTTCCAGTTAATAATATATATTTTAGTTAAATGTATAGTTAGCACAGGCAGAGTATTAATATTGTATAGGATACATTATTTATAATATTTCAAGAAGGTATAATATTTTATTCTCACGATCATTATGTAGTTACAACGCAATTTGCAGTCGTTATGCAGAGCGTCGCGCGCTCACATATAAGAATAATGAAATATTTGATAATCCAATATATTGTATTTTTAACGCGACGGTTTGCTACTTACTAACCTTCATTATTTAGTAGGACCCACATTAGGGTCATCTTACATCGTTAGCCGTGAAAAGAATATGATTTACATTGATTTGCAATGGAATGATTTGTATTATAGATTTGCTTCGCCTTATATATTCAACACACACCCCATGGGATGTCTAACTCTGGTGCCGGACCAGGAGCTATACTAAATTATTATTAAATGTATCAAGGCCGCGATGCCCTACTATCTACCTGGGTCATCACAGTGGTGCCGGTGACCAGACAGGAGCGTATTCGTTGGACTCATTTGCATAGTAATAAAATCATGTTGGTTTAGTTAATATTATAAATGAAAGAAAATATTTGATTATAAAAGCGGTTTTATTTAAACAATCGCGGACCACGGTCCGTGACATCAAAGAAAAAAGATTGAGCATTTATGTGAACCACGTACTGAGATTTGTAGACAAACGTGATACTAGGTATTAGAAATTTCCTAAGGTTGTTTGTCATATAGATAGTTGGCATTTTTATTATTTAATATTTTGTGAACGAAAATTATTGTAGTAATTTTGGTCCTTGTGATATATTAGTTCGATTTTGGAATGCCTGTTTCTTTGTAAAAGTATTGCTCCATTTTATAGAATATGTGATTTATTTCATATCTCATTCATTTTATGTGGTTTGAATTCAAATGATTCACATTTGAAAAATATTTTAATAATTGTTTGAATGCGATCTCACAAGTAAGCCACCGTCACAATCTAAAAAAGACCGTCGGGATTTGCGGATCGCAGTATAACAAATATGTAGTTAGGATTCAAACGATTCACGTTTGAAAGGTTTTAATTATTGCATTTGTTTTCTCGCAAGTATACCACTGTCACGGCCTGGGCCATCGGGATTTGCGATCGCAGTGTAACAAATATGTAGTTGAGATTCAAACGATTCACATTTGAATGGTTTTAATTATTGCGTTTGTGTTTGTGTTTCGCAAATATACCACCGAACACGGCCAAAGCCGCCGGGTTTGCGAGCGCTGCGTGTTAGAGAGACCGGCGACGGTTTCCCTATAAAACGCGAGCGGACACGTTTCGGCCCAAGCGTGGAAGATGCGGCAGAGACCCAAGACGTTTGAGCATTTAGCGTTTGATAAGTTTGACTATCGCGGTCGGGCGTATATGAACAGACTGTTTGCTTCGCGGATATGGACAGGTCGCGCCCGAAGAAATGCAAAGAAATATAGACTTGGAATGCGGGCAGATCACCGCGACAGATTTCAGCGCGCGCCACGGAGGGTTTATGATAGCTTAAAATTCGGTTTTAATTTAATCTCTTATATTAATATAAACTAATAATTAACCCACGCTAGATAAAATCTGTTCAGTGGCAAATATTTTCGCTTACGAGTTATGCAATAGTAATTAATAATAATAGCAGAAAAATATAAAAGTAAAAATAAATATAAAAACCGGATAACAATTTAGTAGAAAATATAAACACGAGAATATATGAATCTAAAAGAAAAGAAGATATAAAACCGAAAACTTTTAGTATACGGGGTACACAAGAATCATATTAAACGGATTTTGCCATGTGAACATTTGATATATATTTTATTTTATAAAAAAAAATTATAAATCCGATGTTTTATAATATTTACTTTTCTCTTTCGGTTATGTACTTTTATGATACAAATGCGAAAAATATTTTAATAATTATCCGTCTGGTTTCATAATTAAAAATTAATATAAATTAATTTTAATTAAATTAAGGTTAATGTAAATTAAATAAATCCACACTTGTTATATATTTGTCTTATGGATATTAAAAAGGGTTTCTATATTTGAAAAAAAAAAAGATCTTTAAATTCAGCTAAATTTTTACAGATAATAATTACACAAAAAATTTATTGATTATAGTATTCTTACAAATCTACTTATATTATTTGATAACTTTCACGTGCATGTTTCGGAGATACCTTTTTATCGTCAAGGTGTTATATTAAAAATTGTCCTAAAAAAATAAAATGTCAATCTACAATGTTGCTGAATTAATTGAAAAAAATAATAATTTCCTTCATTGATTTATTATGGTTCTTAATTATTCTAATTATCTAAATGTGTTCTTAATTGTTATACACAGTTATATACGGTTCTGGTTATTCAAACTAATTATAATTTCTTTGTTGTATGCAGGATTGATAGACTTGTTCGTAATATAAACACAGACGCGTATTGTTGCACGAAATAATTATTTGAGTTTCTTGTTTTGATCTAAAAATTATTTTGATTTGAATTACAAGAATAAAATTGCTTCCATTTTTATTTACAAGACGGCCTGGCATATGAATTAAAATGGTCATACTACCGCCATCTAGCGGAAATCAGAGAAAGTTTTGAGCCTTCGCTAGTATTAGTCTATAGGAAGCGGTAATAGAGAGCGCAATATATATATACTCTTAGTAACGAATAATTAAAAATTGGACTTGTTTTTTTTTATATATATTCCTTTGTTTCGCTTCATTGCAACGTTAATTGAAATTGTTTTATCTTCATTAATAAATATTATATTACAATATACGTTGATATAGCTTATTTATAGGCAGAGTAGAAATAAACATCTCACTACTTCAAATTTCGTACGTATCTATATAAGGGTTGTTTTAGTTTTAGGCGCAATCTTCTTGGAAATAATACAAAAGTAAATCCGGAATTAACGATATGTGAGTTTCTTCAAGTTTTGAGAAATCGTAACGCTATGATTGATAAAGCATTTATTGTTTTTACTATACATTGGGTGTATGTAGAAATCCTTTTGAATAGTGATAAAATAAAATAAAAAAGAAATTTTTCAGGAGAGCTTTTGAATTCTTCTGGAACATTTTGAAAAAAAAAAAATTGAAAATAGATTTTTAGTAGATTAAATAGTAGTAGCATAACGAAATCATTAGCTTCATCACCTTCATGCTCGTGGCATTACACCTTCATGCGTCGTCGTGACCATTAGTTTTAGATTAGGGTAGGAAGATTAGTCGTTTGGATCTTGAATAGATTCCAGTCGTATAGCAAGCCGAATTATACGTTGAAAACTCTTGATTCAGTTACACACATACATCTTATGTGGATATCAGTGTTGGTGATGACTACTACAGCTAGTACAGATATTAGGGTTCACCTCTTCTGATTTGTAACAGTGTACTTCGTTAAACATGTTCGCGTTGTTAAAGGAACACTTAAAAATTTTATAATGTTATGTTACATATAAGTATGGGGATGATGAATACGGAACATATTAATAAAGTTGTTTTAGGTTTTCAATAAGTTTTGGGAGGAACGATATTACAGTTATACGGAGGAGTCGCGCCTGATTATTTGAAAAACGCTTAACAATTTGGGGGAAGACAGGTTAGTAAGGAATAGTTATGGGAAACTTTTCTTGACATCTGGATGCACTTCTTCTACAAACATGCGTCGTCTTTAGATATCACTCTTGAGGGTTGGCTGGAAAGTTAGTTGAGACGGATAATAGTTATATATACTTTTACGTTCTACAATTATCGAAGGGTTTGTTCCTATCCTTTTCTTCCTCTTCTTCTTCTTCTTATTCGTATATGCTAACGGTTATATATATATTTTCTTTCCCCTTTTTATTTATATTGACTTCAATAGCGTCTTCTTCTTCTTCTGTACGAAGGTTTTTTTTTATTGGTTATGTTCACTCTAGTCTTCTTCTTCTTTGAATACATACCATTTATGCTTTACTTTTCAAACACCTTCTCTTCAATAAATAGCAATTATTACAATACGTTGCAACTACTTTTTCGTCTTATGGTATATCTTACGACTACTTCTCTACTTTCTTCTTCTTCTTCTTTTCTTCTTCTTCTGTTGTCATCCACTACTTTTGCGGCTTCTTCTTCTTCTTCTTCATCATATTACACCAACAATAAATTATGGCAGTCATTACAGTATACGTGGAATATTGAGGACAATTGGCTGTTTCTACATAGGAGGACATGTATTGCGCATATGAATAGAGTTCATAGCTCAGATGGGGTACAAGAGTTAATTTTGTCGCGGTTTGCAATCATAGTAGGAATATGCGGTTGACTATTCACTCGGTTAAAACAGGACGAAACGAGTTAGAAATAGAAGAGTGTGTATAGTTTGGGGGAAGGGTTTGCTCTTTATATTAGGAAGCTGGTTGTTAAGTTTATATGAATAGATTGTACATTAATTCGTAGGTTAACATAATTCTGGAACTTCAGATTTATCGTAGCTCGCATTTCATAGGAGAAATATACAGTTAATATTTACTCGGTTGAGTTGGTTTGTATAGCTTGAAGGGGATGTGGGGAGTGTTAGTGGGAGTATATTCTGGGGGAAGGGAGGTATATGCTGGGGAAAGTAGTATAGAGTTGCGAGGTGGTGAACACTAGGAGTGTACCATTGTAAGGGAAGCAAGGAGGATAACAAAGTGGGGGAAGGAGTGTTCCTTTTAAGTGTTGATAACAGGATGGAGCTTGAGTAGTTAGCAGACACAATGATGAGATTACTGAGGCATTCAATCGATTATGGAGAATCGAACCTTTCCAATCAATTGAATAAAATAGATACAGTCCAATTTTGCTTGCAATTCTTATATTCATGTTAGTTGTACACTTTTCATTTGAATGATAGGCAGATGGTTTACAGTAGCTTTAAATACGCAAAAAGGATTCCATTGAAAAGGAATTCTACCCTAATAGAAATATAGTACGCGGGGAAAGGAAAGAACAACGATTTATTTTAAAAGGAATTTTAGAAACTCTTGATAAGTATCACGAAATATACTATCCTATTGGGTTATTTAGCAGATAGGCTTGGTCTGATAGATCATTCCTCTCTCTAAATAAGGGGGAAGCTGTGATGGTCGACATAGAGATAGATTTAATAAATTTAGAAAATCTTAAAATAATAATATTCAAAAAAGTCAAGTATGGACATCAAAAATATATTTCTTCTGTTTGGAATCGTTTAAAAGTAAAAGCCTGATATATTTCTTCTTAAGATTCTATGTATTACAAGAGGCTAACAAAATATTGAATATTCAGCTATACAAGTAATATTTCTTAGATCTTTATTATACCATAGATATAATTCTGTGTTAAATTAATATCGTTTGCCAATCCTAATAGACTCGACCTTGTGAGTAGGTGCGAACGAGCCTTTATTATTTATGAATCAGAATAGTAAGTCTCGCGTGTAGCGGGTGCTTAACTATTATTTTAACGAAACGGACCAATCACAGGCACGCATTACCTTTCGACGGGTTGAGCCGGAGGCGACCGTCCTGATGGCTGAATCCGGCCAATGGCGAGCGCCGGCGGTGAGGTCATCGGGCATAGGATGAGTCACTGCACTAGCGTGGATTTCAGAGGTATGGTGAAATCATTACTATAAAAGGAGCGAACTCGATATACTCAGCCCCTTCAGTTCGAGACCAGACTTGCGAGCGGGAGCGCTGCCCAACAGACTACCGATGGAGCCCTGAGTTCCAGAACATCATTTGCGGACGGAGTTGCTGCCCGGACGTATGGAGGAATCTACCATTCATCGTGCCAAGAGAGGATCATACCGCCACTGTGTAACAGCTAAGGAACACATTTATATTATCTATCGATTAATTATTTTCACTATTGAAATGTATTTATTTTGGGAAGATTTAAAATCGGAGCAATAATGTTTAATTAATATCACGATTTCTTGCGTGATCTTGGCTCAATTCGTACGGGAATATCTCCCAAACGAATATATTTTGATGCATGGGGATTTTCATACCATTTGTATTAACAATTGATTTTACGGAGCTCTATAAGCAGTGCTTAATAGATTCATAATATTGTCGACGCGTTATGTATTGCATAACCAGATATCAATCCAAATCGTACGAGAAATTCTTCCGAACGAATATATTTTAAAGTATGGGGATTTTCATACTATTTGTACTAAAATTGAATACACGGATTTATATATGAATTACTTAGTAGCATTATAATAATTACTGTATTGCGTAGGTATTGCGCAATCATTACACTCGGTCTACAACTAACTCTTTATGAATCGAGTACCTCGGTATATTCAGCTTAATAAGTGGCTTCAGAATGACGAGTAAAGGACAGAATGGGGAGATCTAACTAAAGATTGGGGATATCTGGTTTGTGTTAGCCTAGCTGGCTGAGGGGTGGATGATTGCCGGCACTTGGGCGTGGAACCCGCACAAGCCCCTGCAGGGCCCCTTAAAGGCGGGGTCCTCCTTGTTGCTCGGGGTCGTCAATAAACCGACCACCTAACCTCATCTGGCGCAAACTACTTAAACCAACAAAAGGTTCCCTTTGTCTTTGGAAGGATTTCCATGCTTGAATGCTGTAAAACCTTGATAGAAAACGTTAACTTCTATTTCGTCCTCTGTAAGAAAGACAGGGCCAGAATAAATATAAAAATCATTCACTCATATGGAATAGCTGGGATATTATAAATATGTTACTAACACTCTAACATTTGTCCAAAGTAAATGTTGCAAGATGCAGAATCGTGGGACGCCGCTCTGAAAAGGCATAATGAGATTGCACAATAATTTGTAACATCGCTGACTATGCCCGCAAAGGAGGCTAATGTCGTCATCAATTCGTACCAAAAGAGTACATGATTCTTCAAACACCGGCCTAAAAGAAAGGCGCCTCAAGACAACACACATCATCAGAAACTCGTGCCAAAAGAGTACGGCCTTCTCAATTATAAGCCTAAAAGAGGGGCGTCACGGGATCACATCTCGTAAAGAAGAGATAGAGTCTCGGGATGCAGTGAGTTCCGGAGGAACAAGGGGGGCCGTTTAGTCACTTAGGAAGTCGGCCACCGGGTTTAGGCGGGCGCGGAGCCTCTACCCCTCTCAGCAGAGATGCTGAGGGTTTAAAAAACCAAAATTAGCATTCAAAGAAACTATTATTTCATATAAACTCACGGGCTGTTGTAGAATCCTTTCGAACAAACCATCCCCGAGATCTTATCTATTTATTCATAAAGAAGTTTCACTTCAAAAATGTGGTATTTCGTAGATAGCAAATATATGTATTATTTTCCCACGGAATTAATATGAACAGGTTCATGCACGTCTAAGACGGAACCATTCAAGGTAAGAATATGCTATTACAAAGTGTTTATAATTATTAATTTCAGTGTTATTTAATATGTGTGAATTTTTTCCATTGCGCCGTTCGAACGATTTTACTGGTTTGTCTCAAATCGAAAATGTTTTATTTCTAATACACGAATTCTTTCTAGTGTATGTATTTTATTGTAACATAAATGTATCGATTATTAGGTTCGTTAGATGTTTTTATTACATAATATTATGCAATTGTTTCCACACTGCTCCTATAAAAGAATTTGAAGTTATTACGATACACAACGGGGTCCTTCATCCATTAGACGAATCATGTGCCAATTCAACGACGTATTACGAATAGTATATTTTGTATTTATCGAGATTTAGTCGCATTTATTATTTCTAGTGAGGTTTTTAGTATTGGTTCCAGGCGCCATTATGAGGCGGAAATAGTTCATATTCATAGCCCGACTGCAATAGGTATTTTTGTCGCGTAAGAGGTAGCACTTTTAGGAATATAACTGTGTTTTATGTTTCGTCCCTGACGGACAGGTTGGTATAGCTGTGGTTATTTAGGTAATACATTTAGTAAATGCAAAGGGCATTAGGTATTGTCAATTCGTCTGCGAACCCAAGATGATAGAAATATTTTAGTTCCTATAATTTCATTGAATATTTGCTGCAGAATAATATTTGATGAGAGAAGTAGTTAATATTCCATTCAAAGCAAAAGTTTTAGTCAATATCTTTATAGGTAATATTCAAAAGCGCAATTTTCACAGAATAATTATTTCCAGTTAATAATATATATTTTAGTTAAATGTATAGTTAGCACAGGCAGAGTAATAATATTGTATAGGATACATTATTGTTAATATTTCATAGAAGAATATAATTTTTCTCACGATCATTATGTAGTTACAACGCAATTTGCAGTCGTTACGCAGAGCGTCGCGCGCTCACATATAAGAATAATGAAATATTTGATAATCCAATATATTGTATTTTGAACGCGACGGTTTGCTACTTACTAACCTTCATTATTTAGTAGGACCCACATTAGGGTCATCTTACATCGTTAGCCGTGAAAAGAATATGATTTACATTGATTTGCAATGGAATGATTTGTATTATAGATTTGCTTCGCCTTATATATTCAACACACACCCCATGGGATGTCTAACTCTGGTGCCGGACCAGGAGCTATACTAAATTATTATTAAATGTTCAAGATCCGATGCCCTACTATCTATTTGGATCATTACAGGTGTTCTTAAAAAATACCTTATATTTGATGATCACGCAAACCAATCCTTTCAATCTGCAATTTTGTCTAAAATATAAGTTTTCGATGAATATTATATAAAGTAAACTACTAATATTATTTGAAAAGTTGTGTGTCGGGATAACAATTGCGAAATAACAATCTCGTTTCAAATTAATTACTTTGAGTTATTAATTACTACTATAGTTTCGAGAAGAGTAGTCCCTCTCATGATTATTAATGATGCCTGATGAGGATAAGGATTGCTCCTCTCGAAACTGGAGTAGTAATTGATAATTCGTATTGTGTGTGTAGTACAAAGTTAAAATAAAATCATATTTTAAATTAAAAAAGTTGCACCACAAAGTAACTGTCAAATCTTTCTATGATATTAAAATATGGAGGCCGGTACATTATTTTTTCTTCACAGATGTAAGGCAGCAAGCACATTCACTGCAAATGCATATTTCGACATTTTTTTTTTTTTTACGAAAATGTGGGTTTTTATTATTCACTTATATCAGAATGTATACTCGAGACTGCAATTTTAGGGCAATAACTTAGAAAGAACCTTTGTTATTATATAAAAGTAATAAACTGGACATTATTTATAATAATTAATAAAATACAAGGATTAATCGACGGGCCGCGGCCAAAAAATCGTTTTTAGTGTCCTAGGCGGCGCTAATTTTTAATGAATATTTATATGTACGCATAATATGTTTTTGTATACATATAAAGTGTACTTCATTATCTAGAATCTGTACTAAGGAAATTAAGAAATACCTATTTAGTATTAATAAAGTTATAATGTTTAAAATTTGCAAGAAATTTTTACATTTTTTCTTGATTTTAAAACGCTTTTTATTTATATAAAGATATGATTTTAAACAGTATATTCTATTTATTTCCGTATTTTCAGGCTTTACTCACTTGATAAAATTTGTTTTTTTTTTTATTAAAAACACCTTAATTAATATTTAAAAATAAAAATTCAAAAGTATGAAATGTGTCAATAAATGACGTAATTATAAAACGGAATCCCGTCGTCAGCGGCGTCATTAATTGGCGCATTTCATACTTTGGAATTTTTATTTTTAATTATTAATTTAGGTGTTTTTATAAAAATAACTAACTTTTATTATATGAATAAACCCTCATAATACGGGAATAAATAGAATATACTGTTTAAAATCATATCTTTATATAAATAAAAAGCGTTTTAAAATCAAGAAGAAACGTAAAAATTTTTTGCAAATTTAAAACATTGTAACTTTATTAATATTAAATATTTCTTAATTTCCTTAGTACGGATTCTAGATAATAAAGTATACTTTATACGTATAAAAAAACATATTATGCGTACTTATAAAATTCATTAAAAATTAGCACCGCTTAGGACACTAAAAAACGATTTTTTGGCCGTGGCCTGTCGATTAATCCTTATATTTTATTAATTATTGTAAATTTTGTCCAGTTTATTACTTTTATATAATAACAAAGGTTTTCTATCTAAGTTATTGACCTAAAAAATTGCAGTCTGGAGTATACATTCTGATATAAATGAATAATAAAATCCCACATTTTCGTAAAAAAACGCCGAAAAATGCGTTTGCCGTGAATGTCCAGCTTTAAACGAAAATGAAATCACGTAGCGCAAAGGCATTAAATGTTTCAGTCCATCCATGTGCATGCGATAAATTGTATAACGGGTAAAAAATGAGTCATGAATTTAATCATCACATTTCTTGCATAACGCCTCCATTTAAAGATTTAATATTTGTCTTTCAGCCGACGACAATAGTGTTGCAACGTGTATTCGTGATAAATATACGACTCAAGGAAATTATAAATATTGCGCAGCTATCAGTAAAAAAGTGTTTTTCCGCATTTATTGATTGAACTAAATAGATGTAAGGGCATAAATCGTTTGATACCTGTCGATTGTATTGTTGCATCACAGTTATATACAAATTTAAATTCATATCGTTGGCATTATTTTATCTACCTTTGACATGATGATAAAGTTTGTCCGAATTCTGCGCACTAGCAATCTTTTGATAGATTTATGAGATCACACCGGGAGAAAATAAGCGCAAGGTCATCCAGATCATTGAAATGTGTGGCAAATGTCAGCTACTTACAGAAATTTAAATGGAGTTTTAGACGACGGCTCAAAATCCAACATGTTCTAATACGTATTTTTATTGAATGCACAAATTATTTCCACCATTGAGCCGCCTGTTTGTGACAATGTAAAGCTGGTATTTTTTGACGCATTCTGTGTTGGGCAGTGTCCACATATGACTCGAAATTTTGACTCGAAACTATATCTGAGATACATACTTTTGTTCGCGTGAGATTCTTCAGAGACAAGTTGATCATTGATGTTACGTTCGTCAGTTTGGTAAATCTAAGTCTCTCCAGCAGTATAGTTAAAACTGAATAAATTTTTACACACACCTTCTTTGGTGGTCTAACTTTTCAAAATAAATAGTTATTTATATTTGTGTTTTACCATAACCATGTAAAACCACACCCTTTTCACAGATTTTCCTCGTGAACGTGACAAAGAAAATTATTTCTTCATAATTTTCCACATATTATTATCGTGCCTTATTATTGTTTAATCAATGAAAAATATGTCATCCGCTGTTTTATTTTTAACTATCTAACCATCGCGCCGTTTCTTCACAAGGCTAGGTGAAGAGGATACAACGCCACATTTTTATATTTTTATACATAACTTTTGCTTCAGCTACTACACTCATACATCTTGCATGCATGCTCTACGGTTGTTGAGGCTTAACTGAGTCATCCTCCAATATTTGTAGTATCTGATCGTGCCAGGTCTTTCGCGGACGCCTTGTGTTTTTGCTGCCTTCAACACTCACAAATATTTTCTTAACCATCCTTTCCTCGCTTATACGTTCCACATGAGCAAACCATCTCAGGATTCTTTCTTTATTCTATCTTCCACGCTACAACTAGCGTTGCATTCACTTCTAATCTATTCATTCCTCACTCCTGTCGACCAAAGATTTTCTACATAAGCGCCTTAGTGATCGCATTTGCACCGCATTCAGTCTTTTTGCCAGTTCCAGGCTTCATTTCCATTCCTCAGGGTTTTTGGCTTTAGAACTTTATTATTTACCGCTAGTCTCACTTCCTTTGACAGATTCTTATTGGCCATAAATGAATTTTGAGAACCATTTACTTTGTTTCCCGCAGTCACTCTCCTTTCGATATTGTTCTCAGCTTTGTATTCTCCACTGAACATTTTCTTAAATACACAGACTCGTTTTTTTCTTTATTATATACGATTTATTTCATTCCTCGTGCCCACTGGATTAAAAAAAAATTTTTTTTCAGCGCCTTTACTTTCCTTCCTTGTAGCCCTGATTCAAGTCGATTCGGCACAGTTGGAGCTATTTTCCTAGTGGAGTCAGCTTTTCGTACGGTCAATACTGAAATTCTCGCCGGTTCAGCGATTTCCTCCGTGTGCCATCAATTCCTTGTCGATGTTAACGTTTCATTGCCTTTTTATTCGCCATTATCGGCCCTTTTATCGGGATTAAATGCCACTCTTCCAGAATTCTGGCCTAGCGGAGGATAGAAGGCCGTCGCTCTTTGCGTCTAATGATGTAATTATATATTGGACGTTGATCGCCTCGGATACTCATGCTATTCTGAATCGATAAGGAAATATAAAATCAATTAATCGTGAGAATTGTTCGTGTGACGTTATTAAAAATTGCTACATGGCGGCGTTACCCTTTTTAGCTATTTTTTAATAATAATAGAAGTAGAAAACTCTGCGTAATGGTGATTTTTATAACACAGAGGTAAACTCAAAACGCAAGTAAAAATATTGTCAATTTTAATTTTTTGTAACCCGGAGATTTCCGTATGGATATCCATTTTTTTGAAAGGATATTATCCTTTCTCGTGTACACCAAAGTGCGATGCTATATTTATAAATGTATTTTTTTATATAATAGCCATTTACTAATAATAGTTATTTTTCCATATCTATGAGTGTTTATTAAATTTAATCTCTTCCTCTATTTGATCGATGTAGAGAAAATTAGATTAGTGCCCTTTAGAACCTTGGCCATATTTTTAGGCACTCTTCCCCTGACATCTATATCATATTGAATGAATACCATCCTTTAAAATTTTACTCAGTTGCACTCTTTAGACCCTGAGAGATGTATAACTACGTGGCCCCTCCCCGGTTGTATGACCCTTCCCTGCCTGGAGCGAATTTTGCGTGCATTTAGGACTTGCGCAAAACAATGCACCCCTCATCCCTCGAGCCCCTCCCGGAAATCCATGTCTCACCGGGCACGGATCGCTAGTTCACAACTACCTCAAACCACTTTGAGCCCCGCTACAATTATCCGATTGTATTTACTTCGGTTGTTATTTACACTTGTTGGTTGCAAGGACTACACATTTCGACATCATACAGTCGAGTTGAGTTGTACGCAGAGTTTGATTGATTTTTTTTATTTCCTTCAATAACTGCAAAATAACTTTGTGTTAATATTATTTATATAATTAACAAGAAAATACTTTGTATTAATTTGTTTGTTGAACTATCAACACGTTTTGGGCCCAATGTCCCTTCATAAGGATACAACGTATACTAAAAATTAAAAATCGAAGTACAGATTTTTAATTTCTGTACTACGATTTCGACCATTGGCCCGGAAATATGTGGTTTAAACAAAGTGCTTTCTTCTTTAATAAGACCAAAATGATTTTGTTGTGACATTATTAATATAATTAATAAAAATATGCTCTGTTTTCACCAATTATTTGTTGAAAATATCAACTTGTTTCGGGGTCAATGTACCTTCGTCAGGATTCAATGTATTCTATATATATGTATCCGGACGAAGGCCCCTGACCATTGGCCCCGAAACATTTTGGTTGATATTTTCAACAAATAAGTGGTGAAAACAATATATTTTTATTAATTATACTAAAGTTTTTATTTTCTTCTTAATTACACGTTTTATTGTGATGTTGCATTTTAGAACACAGTTCTATGATATGTATATATAAACTGGCATTCCTGTTTCGTTTCTAGGTTCGTATCCCGATGAAAACCAAATATTTATTCCAGATCTTTTCTGTACATATTCCTAATTGATTTGGTAATGGTGTCCAAGTGTTTTTTGCTCATATTTATGCTCGACTTGTAATAATAGGCACTATTTATTTACTTTTACCCGGCTGGTTATCGATTGTTATGACACCAGCAAGTGCCCCGTTTTGTTCGCGTAGTAAAAGTTTTCCCGACTCGGCACTAACTAAAATGCCGACTCTTCAATAGGCCCGGTAGGTAGACCCCGTTCATGCGCCGCCCGCCCGATACGCTCCGTGACTCGGGACCGTAAAATTTGGCCACAACGGCTTTTTCCCTATGTGCGATTTATAAAATTGATCAGTTTAATTTGTGAACGAGTAAGGATCGTATATATTTTTTATTACGTAACGGCATTTTGTGATAATTAAACTTTTTAAATCGTTCTGATTTTATGGCAGACGGTCACCAAAAACACTAGAATGGAGACCCTGGAACAATAACAAAGATGGCAACAAATAGCCCAAGATAGAAAAGATTGGAAGGTTTTAGAGGAGGCTTTTGTCCAGCAGTGGAACAATTATTGTGGCTGAGAGAAGAGAAGAAGAAGAATTATTAACTCCAAAAAATTAAAGTTTACACAGTCTGGATAGTGGTTGAGAAATTAGAAGCAATATTTATTTGACCTTTTTATATAAACAGTAGGAATTCACACCTCAGGTGTGTCAAAAGATAGCAATTGTATGTTTTGGCCGCAGAAACCTGCTGAGCTGAGTGGTGCAGCAACAAATCGCCTGGCTCCTGTGCGAACACTTCTATCCCCTCACCCGTGAGCACAGTTCGTTAATAATCAATATTTTCATATTAAATAAATACTATTATGTATACACCTTAAAAATAGTTCATGCAAAGCTACAAATAGCTAACATTAATCACTACTATTGGACGGGGTTATCTGATACTTTATAAAAACTACGCAATGGTTTAAACAGTTTTAATCAATTAAAACGGGTAATTGGAGCTACACAATCAGTTTTTAGTATTGGGTGTCTGTTTGCGTTAAGTTGTGCTCTGGTAGACCACTTCCCATTCATAATAAATGTTTTCTACACTGAAAAAAATTGTTAAATTACTACACCGTTGTCTGTCTTAACACACAATTTGAGGATTTCAACGAGATCATTAAACCATGTATTTCGCCTTCAGTAGTATCCTGTAATCCTGTCAACATTCAATTTAAGATTACTGTAATAAATAAAATGATTTGGGTCGGGGTTCCGGGAAAGTACGACAAACATCAATTTTATGTAAATCGAGTCATTTTTACGAGGCGCGTTCAGCAATTGTCGTGAATACTTTAAAAAATACTATGTTATAGTGAACGAAGCACGAAATGATTACATATTTAAGTATACGATGTATATACTCACTCGATACCGAGATTTTAAAACCTGCACTGCAATTCAGTGGCTTAGCTATCGCCTGGGCAGCCATCTGAATCCAGAATCACTAAACACCTTCGACAATTACGACATAGGTTTAATTTTTGGTTACTAATGAATGAATGGGTACATCTTCAATTTCTTCATCATCACTCATGGCCTCCTCAAGAGTCTTCCTTCACTTATCTCGGTTTTGTTCCGGCTCTCTCCAGTTCAGAAGCACCAAAGCAGATATGTCTTTGAGTACGTTGTCGCTCCATCTTAACTTTGGCCTTCCTAGGCTCTTTCGCCCTATCGGTCTTGAGTTCAGCAGAGACTTTGGTGCTTGATTCTCGGTCATTTTCTCCGCATGACCCAGCCACTGAAGTCTTCGCAGTTTTATCAATTTTATGACGTTTAACTCCTTAAACAGAGTATAGAGCTCATTGCTGTAACGTCTGCGCAAAGTCCAATTTCTAGAACCGGTCCAAAGATACGCCTCAAATTTTTCCTTTAAAAAACGTCCAGGGCTCGCTCTTTCCTCTTAGTACCCACGTCTCAGCTGCGTATGTGAGCACTGGTCTCTTCAGTTTCTTAGATATGTAAAAATAATATCGTGATACCATTGACGAGTATAAATAGTATTAATCTTTGAAAAAATATTATTATTATCTAGTAATTATTTTTAGTTTAAAAAAATATAAAACGGTAGTTACTTTGGTGCGTTGGATCATTATTCGAAAACGTCAAACCAGACAAACGCTAGGATACTCGTTACGTACATTTTTTTGTAATCTTACAGAACGCTAATTTTTTCCGCATTTGTCCGCAGAGATTCCGTACACATACTGATTAATTTCGCGACAATAATAGAAAATTGCTGAGTAAAATCCGGTGGCAACTTGGTTTTTCACGCTAGTTGAACGTAAAAAAAACACAATTTCATACACGATAAAAAGTTGCGTCGCATATGAACGGTACAGAGAACCGACATAATATATATTTGTTGAAGTTTTTCGGTGTTCACGAGTTCCAGATACATTAATGTCGGCGCTATTCGTATTTATGTCTTCTGCCAATTTGAGAGGGTGATCCGCTTGCATTTTTGTTTTACACGTTTTTGGAAGTCAAACGCTTGAATCATTAGGATTTATTAAAACTCTTTATCGGAGTTTGAATTTATTGCACGGCTTGCCTTTGCTTCTGTATATTGTTTCAACGAGCCATCGCAAGTGACAATCAGACAAATGAGTACTATAAATTAATATGATTAATTACAATAAACGACTGAGTTAAAATGACTGATGAAAGTACACCTATATTTATGCTAAACCATTTTTTTTGTGGTAAACTAAATTTGTCATGCTAAGCCATTTACTTATTATTAGTATTAATACTGCTATCAGAACAGATGTATGGAATGCCGAGTAATATGTGGAGCAGCCATAAATATTGCTAGCGGTCGTAGTGTATGTTAGGATTTTTTGTACAGTAACACCCCGAGTCACGTAAAACGTCGCGAGACCTTTTTATTTTATTTGAAAAGTGAATATTTCAGATTGCTTTTTTGTATTCTTCTGTATATTTTTGTAGTTAATACAACAGTAAATGGCTTCTAAACGATGTGTATTCGATAAAATAAAAATATGTGTATAGTATCATATATATATTTATAATAATAATAAATATTGCAGTTTCTTATGAACCTCAGTAAATTCGACTTAACAATATTTAAATTTTCTGAATTTGCATTACTTACATACCTGTCTTGGGGTGCTACTGTAGTTAAATAAATACTGAATTATTGGCATCGAATTGATGTTCCACGAGTCGCGATTTAATAATTTAAATTAAAATGCCCGATTATCAACTATTTACAAATTTAACGATATTTTCTAGTTTAATTTTAATTAAGAGATTCCCAAAGTGCAAGCCGAAAACCTGTTTCTTTGAGTTAGGAACCACGATGTGTATAGCGGTAGGTAGATCTATCTAACCGAGTTTTAAGCCGACGTACTAACAAACAGACTGACGGAGTTGATGCTTTGATTTATTACACGAAATTGAATTAGCATTTTTGTCACGTATTTATGTTCAAAATTTGTCATCGTTTCGTGTTTGTTAAATTTCAACATTTAGTCGGCTCGTAAATTTTTCCGTCCTTGGCCGAGGCATTTTTTTGCGAATTTTTGCCTCTTCAAATTTAATATTCCACAAAGCAATGTTGTTCGTATTATTTCCGGTTGCAAAATCAATAAACAATTTTCCCGATTTGAAAACTGTACAAAACTCGATCCAATCCGATGAAAGTGATTGATTACGCATCACTTTTTCACGTTTGTTGGGAAAATAATTCACTCCCGGGACGTGAAAACAATTTATTAAAAATTGATGAAAATGATTTTGTTTCTCTTGCAATTTATGTGTTGATTTGCCTGCGATACTCCACAAAGGTTTAAATTTATCGAAATAATTTTTATTTCATGTTGCGTTAATGTAATGGCTGTTCAAATGTAAAATAATGTATTTATTATATCGGGAAATTTTATAAAAATTATTTTAAAAACAAATTTGGCTACCGACGATGTGTGACAAACAACGATTGGCTTTGATTTTAATTGATTTTTAGCGTGACGGGACACTTGGACACGTTCTTCGCTGGCGACACTTTTTACTTCGTGATGTTATCGGATTTTTACATCGACCACGTGACAATGTACGTTCATGTTATTTATATTCTATTACATTTTGCCCAAAATCAATAATATTATGACGATAATTGTCGAGTATTTATTTATTTGAGAAAACACTTTTTACTCGTTTCGATATCGTTGTTCGATATAACTTATGTCTAAACCGTATTATTTTACTTCTGCGTTTCATGTACGGAGGCGTATACGACGCTCGGTATAACCACAGTTCAGAAATGTCTACAATGTTTCTAGACTCCAGATCATAGATTGTTAGCACAAAATATGTGATAGATGGGCGGGCTTCCTGCAAAAACTGACAAAGTGAGTTTTTACTCATTCTAAAAGTTCATTTTTTCCGACGAACGAATTCCGACGAGGGTTCAATTTTTTTATCCATTAACAGATACAGGACGTACCAGAGCTAGAAACATGGCCGGTAGATTCCTACCTATGTTACGAGTCTAAAATGTTCAAGCAACCATGACCTTAATATCAATAGTTATGGAGATGTAATAAATATCAAAGTCTGCATTTTTTCTTCAATATTTCTGACTTATTTTTTGTGAAAAGTTGAACTATCATTACAGTAACTTATATGATTATGGAAAATTCATTTGCTTCAATACAACTTAAATAAAATGATAAAAACCTTGTAAAAATAACCTTTTTCAATTTTATTCGACTTGTTTTAAAGCGAATGAATTTTTTATAATGGACATAAGTTACTGTAATGATAGTTGCAAAAAACAAGTCAGAAATAATGAAAAAAATGCAAACTTTTATATTGCATATCTCTATAAACTTATATTGGTCATGGTTGCTTGAACATTTAAGACTCCTAACATAAGCAGGAATCTACCGGCGAAGTTTCTGCTGCTGCTCTGGAACACCCTGTATATACTTGATACAATATAACTTGTTTATGTCCATTAACGTTTTTTCTATTCCAGGACTTGGAGTGGTAGATTTTACGTAGTTGTGTCAAATTTCACATCCACATTGCAATTTATATTTTGACTATCCATTCCCTTCGTCGTGTTCGAACCACCTTCTTCGTATAGTTTTTTTTTTAAATATATATTTTCATATCTAAGACCACTATACGTTATAGATTATTTTTAAGCGGAACGTAATAAACTGGACCTGAGTATTTCATGATTAACTAAAAACTTCAAAAATTATTTAAACTCATTCTATATCTATATGAACAATTATTGTTTGGTTAAAACGTCGATAACACGTTTTATTGATTTTTAAAAATTATACATGTAACCCAATAATAAGCTCTCCATCTTCCTTTTACTCTCTGAAATGTAACTTATGATCTGTCCGCTACTCGTTTTTGTCTGTGGTATTTTTTTTTTTTTGCATATTCTAGGAAAAGACTTTTAACCAGGTCCCATCGTTTAACTGACCTTTCCTCTGATTTGCATTCGCGTGATCACAAATTATACGCCCTCTTGTGCGCCAAAACAACCGAGAATTCAAAGCATTGTAATTTTAAAATGTTAAAACTAAACCATGTATTTAATATGATTACTTACCGTGCTTTTGCAGGAAGCCCGCGGCAGTTCGGCTCTAATGGTGGATGCATATTTTAGTAAGTAGTTCACCGAAAGCCCCCCTCCCCCTCGCATTCCGCCGGTGTATCTCCGGTCTCACGCGTCGTCCATTTTGCATGCCGTTATGGGATCGACAGTTGTGACCGGCGCGGATCCACTTTATTACTTCTATAAATAAATTCCTTCAATCTACCATCTGTGCACACACGTTCGTTTTCCATTCCATCTCTCCGCCACTCTGTAAAAAGGAACGTGTCGGAAATATTTCTCTTCGAACACAGCTCAGGAGTTGGAGGTCACTTTGCTCTACGTTGGAGAACTTTACGTGTTGTCTGTGCATTTGTATACCAGTCACTTATGACGCTTGTGAGTTCATCTTCACTCCGATCCGAATATTGCTATTTTCCGTTTCACTCTGACGACCCGAGTCCGTTTCACACGGTCTTAGCCGTGCAGAAATAACGTCTTTTATACGAATGCTTGGGTCTTGCATTGAGTGAACCGTTGATTTCCGGGTATTTTATCTCGCAATTAGCGCGTAGACGCGCACCAACACAGCCCTGTTTGTTCTAATATTAAACGTTTTCTAATGGAGCTCGACAGACACGTGAGAATCACATTAAATTTTAAATTAAATAGTAGGTATATTATAGATGTCTCGCAGAGACGGTGCTTTTATTTATATGGGAAAGTAGGTACGGTGCTCATGGGGCTTACGACCTATCGTAAGACTGGCTTGAGTGATGACTTTACACGACGTAACGTTCATCAATCCACCCACGATAGACTACCACTTGTATCAAATTTTTAGAAGTTATTTATATGTTTAATTTGCCCACCTTGTTCCTTACGTGACTTGTATTTTTATTATTTAAAAATGATATTATTGATTTAAAAACAAAAATAAAAAAACCCGTTACCAACGGCTCCATCTGTACTGGTTTGTGGGAAAAACAAATTCGAACACAGGATGCGGTAGTAAAAATACAACTCGCATATAGAACAAGGTGATATATATATATATATATAATATATCTATATATATATATATATATATATAATATCATCATTATGGGTAGTATTATGAACATTACATTGTGTAATCTGATAAGCCACCTTACGATAAGTCATAAGTTTAATGAACACCCAAGAAGACTTGCATACCTACTTTCTCATACATAAAATAGCTTCTTCTCTATGAGACATCTATAATATTAGGTCCTTACATATGAAATTGGCGTTTTGCCGTACTGGCAAATTTGATCTCAAATATCTTCTCTTTGGTTAGGAATTCCAAATCCAAATTTATACAGCTATTTACTCATGTATTTGTGTTTTGAAAATTATAATTCATTTGTTTTTTCCTCAATTGTTTTTTTCTTTGCGTCACTCAGTTTACAAAATGAAAAACTTGAAATATCGCGTTATTTACGAGTATGAGTTCCACCGTGGCACCAGTGCTGCAGAAACGGCTCGAAGGATTAATGATGTGTATGGCGACGGTGCCGCAAAAGAAAACACAGTGCGTTTTTGGTTCCAACGTTTTCGTTCTGGAAATTTCGACCTGCAGAACAAGCCCGTGGACGGCCGGAGACCAAAGTTGATAATGAAGAATTGAAGGCTATTGTGGAAGCGGATCCATCGCAAACCACATCCGAGTTAGCTGCAGGCTGCGGTGTTAGTGATAAAACTGTTTTAATCCACTTGAAGCAAATTGGTAAGGTGAAAAAGCTTGAAAGGTGGGTACCTCACGAATTGAGTGAAGCAAATCAACAAACGCGCGTTGACTGCTGCGTTGCATTACTCAACCGGCACAATAATGAAGGGATTTTAAATCGAATCATTACCTGTGATGAAAAGTGGATCCTGTACGATAATCGGAAGCGCTCATCGCAATGGCTGAACCCTGCCGAACCAGCCAAACCATGCCCCAAGCGAAAATTGACTCCAAAAAAGTTACTTGTGAGCGTTTGGTGGACTAGTGCTGGTGTCGTTCACTACAGCTTTCTTAAATCTGGCCAGACGATTACGGCAGATGTCTATGTCAGCAACTGCAAACCATGATGGAAAAGCTAGCTGCTAAACAACCGAGGCTGGTTAATCGCTCTAGGCCACTGCTGCTTCATGATAACGCTAGACCACACACTGCACAACAGACGGCTACAAAATTAGAGGAGCTTCAATTGGAATGTCTAAAACATCCACCGTACTCTCCGGACCTTGCCCCAACAGATTACCATTTTTTTAGAAATTTGGATAACTTCTTGCAAAGGAAAAAATTCAACTCCGATGGGGCAGTCCAAACCGCCTTCAAAGATTTTATTGATTCCCGTCCGAATGGTTTTTTTAGTAAAGGGATCGATGAACTACCTATGAGATGGCAAAAGTGCATAGATAGCAGTGGTACATACTTTGATTAAATAAATATATTATAATAAAAAAAAATCGGCTTTATGTTCCTCCCATACTAAACGTCAATTTCATATGTAAGGACCTAATATATCTTGATTAATGATGTCCTCCTGGGGATGGATATCTTGAAAATTTTAAACAAACTCAAAATATTCTGAAAATATTTGTATATTTATTTCTAAATCAAATGTCTTATCATGAAACATAACAGTTTTTCGCCTGTTTGAAATTCGTGGTTAAATATTTCATCTATTGTGGCTTCTTATAACAAAAGATATAACATCTTATAACAAAGCTTAAAAAGGATGATATTTGTTGTATTTTAAATTATAAAAGTACCCCCTCCCGATTGAGGTGAACCAATAGGTCTGAGCGAGCCCCCTTCATAACCCATTGACCTCTGTATAATTCTTATTGCGTTATAGTAAAGGTTAGCAGTAAAAAATATCATTTAAAAGGGGTGTGTTCAAATGTAGCCATTTCCATTTTTTTCCTACAAATTTTATTGCAATTTGCGAAAAATTACGAAAATTACATCAAACTTGAATGTTGTCCGCGTGTTCATGAATTGCAATGGATTGTATGAAAAAGTTTATTGGAATTACCTCTATTTGGATACATATTCCTAATTTGTTATCAATAATTTCGGTCTCAGGGAAATTCAGTTTTATATATTATATGATATCTATAGTAAAACTTTTAAAGAATATTTATAATTATTAAAAAAAAAATGTTGATATTTTGGATTTCAGAGCAGGTAATTAATATATATTAGTAGTTTATTATTTATTCATAACAGAATGTTAGTTATATGTATTATTATATAACCACTTACTGAAATTTTTAGTCTACCGGTTTCTCTTCCCGACGCACCCGTCGAGTAAGTGGTTATATACTATCATAACTAACATTTTGTTAAAAATGTTGTTAGTTTATAAACTGACCGCAAAGTTTATGCTTTAAATATTAAAAATGTTTATTTATATTTGGATGTTATTGATGCGCCGTTCAGGGGCATTTTACACATAAACATTATTTGACAACTTACTGGCTAAAGAAATTATTTAGTATTATACATTGGGTAATAATAATAATAATAATATTGGATTATTTATATAGCGCCATTTTTGTGAAAATTTCACCTCAAGGGCGCTTTACACACAAAAAACTCTTACATACTAAAATCATAGAATCACAAAATGAAAAAGAAAAGAGAAAGAAAAACAATTCAAAACATAAAATAGTAAAAAAAAAACAAAGTTAAAAACAACAATATTAAAAAGGTTCTGGGAAAGATTTTGTAAACAAGTGCGTTTTAAGTCTTTTCTAAAATAAAGTCTCTGAATCCGTGTTTCTTATCAGGGAGGGCAAAGAGTTCCACGCTTTGGGGCCCGCCACCGCAAATGCCCGTTCGCTGAACCTAGTTTTCTGGAACTGACTTGCCGGTTCCACAATCCTTCCCACCGCTGAAGTAGTCGCTGACCTAAGAGTAACGTGCTAAAAATCGAATTGATGGTTAAAGGTATAATAGTTTATAGGGCCAGGAAAAAATATTGAGACTATACCTTATAGAGATTGATTCTATAAGTTTTTCTATAATTGTTAATTTAGTTCTAATATGTCTACTCGCACAAATGACCATTTAAAAGGTTCTATCATTTATAAAGACCTCTTCACGCAGTCTAGGTATTTTTGGACGATTTTCATACATTTTTTTTAATTTTGCGTGCATCATAAGATTAATATTATGAGGCAGAGTGATTCTAAGACAGGTTTTGTCAAAAAAAATCTAGCCACGTAGTGATATTTTTTATAGGACAGCGGTAAGCAGTACCGGAACACGTTACGCAGTTGATAATAGGTAAAGGCGATTTGTCAGTGTATTTGTTTTATATGTCCGTTTCGGTCATAACAAAAACACTTGGCTGCCGGACGGACGCCGAAACGTGACAGTATTTTAAAACAACTTTGCTCCTCATTTTCAGTTTGGCCTATTGTTGAAGCGATAACAATCATTAATATTTTGATCTGCTTCAACTATTTTATATCGACGTTCTCAACGTAAACTAAGACCATCTATAAAAAACAATTTTACAGGAGAGTTTTATCTTAATTTACACTAAATTGATTTTTTTATCCCTACTATAGTTTCGAGAGGAGCAGTCCCTCGTCATCACATGTAATTTAAAAATAATCTTAATACATCTGATAATGAGAGGGACTGCTACTCTCGAAATTATAGCAGTGATAAATTTAACTCAACGTGTGTGCATTACAAAGTTCAATTTAATGTAAATAATCATGTCGCACCGCAAAGTAACTGCCATATCAATCAATAATATTATAGCAGAGCTATTTGAAGTTTGACTTCACATTCAAAATGAGCGTTTTTGTCTGCTTTTACGTCAGTTTTTTTCTCTGGAAAAAGTAGAAACATTTAATTTAATTTTTGTGTTGCGCAGAAGAGTATTTTCTATATATAGGTACAAAAAGTAAAAAATGCATTTTTAGTAAATGACAGTTTACGTAGGCACAGTCGATATGTTATTTGTAACGTCGACCGGTTTCCATACTTCTGAATCTTCGACAGCAAGGGCACAAAAACTTTTCGTAATTCAAAATATAGGTGTAGCCCGTATTTTAATGTATTTATATACCCCATTTCAACGTCTTGTCATTCTCCGCCCCACACCCAAACCTCGAATCCAGCACGCCCCCAGCCCCACCCGACAATTTATTCCTTTACATATTTTATTTTTGGAACAGTTATTGTGCGTCTATCGATTCGTTCTCGTCACAATAATCATAATATTAACCCCAAACGTCGATGACTTGTTAATTTTTACTTCACGCGAAGCTTTCGAAGATATGTATAATTAATATGCGATCAGCATTTATTATTAATCATTCACATTTACGACGTTAAAATTGATTAAATACTGAAAATTTTCTTACAATTTGTGTATTCTTCAACAAATATGTCTCTCGCAATTAGTAGTAGTTGATATCACTTTCTAAAATTAGTGACCGTATCGCTTCACACCTGTAAAAATAAATCTTGTCTGGATGCCAGCGTCAATCGGCGGCGGTTGAATACTAATATACGCGCAATGCGGTTTTTTTCTTACGTGAAAAAAGAGCTGTGTACGTTAAAATAACGAAGATCGATGGCAAAGTCTTGAATACCAGTCCATTGCGTGTAATGTACTCTTCTGTAATACGAAGTAAAAGTTTTCAAGAATTTTGTTTTCTAAAAATATTCACATTACTAGTGAAGGGGTACGACAGGTGAAAAAAGCAAAGGCAGGCAATATCCAAATATATTTCTAAAAAATCAGAATTTTATGAGTAAAAATAAATATTATGAATATAAAAAAACTGGTCTAAAAAGGAGTTAAAAATTTAAATAATTTTCAGGCGTATTCTAGTGTAATATAAATAATTCAGAAGAATCTGACATACACGTATAAAGTATCAATATAGACACATCATTATCAATAGTGATATCTGATTGGATTATGGGAAAGAAAAAGCTTTGGACATCAGGTGGCGGTAACAAAAATACATCTCGCATAAGAAACAACTTGTGTAACTTAAACATATATGCATAGGTACAGCTTCCAAAAATGAGATAGATGTGGTAGTCTTTCATGCGTGGAAATGTTGAACGTTACATTGTGTAAAGTGATCACTTAGGCCAGCCGTACGTTGTTAGGTCGTAAGCCCTGTGAACACCCAAAAAGACTTCCATACCTACTTTCCCATATAAAAATATAGCTTCTTCTCTATGAGATGTCTCACGGAGACGAAGCCATTTATATGGAAAATATACATGGAAGTCATTTTTGGGCATCTACAGGGCTCATGACCTGTCATTAGTTAGGTTAAGTGATCATTTTACACACTATTCCGCCCATGATGGACCACACATCCATCAAATTTGGAAAGTGAAGATGGTAGACGTGTCGTGAATTTTGTAAGATATCCAAGCATGTGGCGTTGTTATAATGGCGTTGTAGTTTGATGATTGAATAATTGATGATTTGATTTGAATAATACAAATTGATGATTTGAATAAATATTGGCCATGAACCTTGGCTTAAGTTGTATGTATTGGTGGGTGGTGTACATCGAGCGTGGCGAATATATTATAGTATTGTGTTGATGGAGCACCGAGCCCGAGGTGTTACGTCGAATGTTGTGATTTATACTGCGCTACATTATGCACCTCTCGAGAGCCTGATGATGATACAGCCATTCACACTTCGCGCGGATCGTGTTTTATGGCTGCAGCCCGAGAGGATAAAACTGTAGAACGCCTCACATTCACTTCCTCACACACCCGACTTGCACACGACAAAAACACACGACATAATTCGTGTCTACACTACCTCACTAACCTTAAAAGCTGCATCTCCATTAAACAAATTACCGCGTAAACCAAGGAAACGTGAATGTAGCGATTTCTATCATTCAAATGAATATTAATTTATTTTTTCGCTCAGTCAATAGATATTGAATTATGCAGAAAAAAAGGTTATTATTATTTGAGGTATTTTTATATAGTCTTAACCTTAAAACTGCAAATAAGCTACAAGTTACATATCCCAAATGGATATATACCTACTGCAATTTAAAAATGGTTATATTTTAATATTTTGATAGAAATATGGCAACTTACGGAAAAATGCTTATTAGAAAGGTAAAATATGACCTCAAATATCCAAAATCACAGAAAAATCGTTTTTCAAAAAGTGTGAATTCACTGCCTTTTCGCTTAGTGGGGCAGTACACCGCTTATTTCAAATTTGTCTCTTTAATTACGCCAAGTCTTTGGTGGTTTCTTATGATTTCAAATAATCAATACAGTTAAGTCAATCAAAATAAATACAGTTAATTAATAACAGATACAATAAAGTTTTGGGTTAATGTCGGTCGATTATCAACGATCTCAAGTGGAAGTCTTTTGCGATCGGTCTGGGTTTGAGATTGTTTAAAAAGCTAGCTTAATTGAATCACTAATTTAAAATAATCTGTAATTAACTAGAATACATGTATCTTGTGATATCACAATTATTATCATATTAGTCAGATTTTATTACATAATATTGTGTCGGATAAATATTTAATTTCGCTTTTTATTTTCAATATATATGTTTACGCACAATTCATGCTTCAATACGCACGCGCCTGATTATATTAGGTACATAATTCAGATTTTACAAAATTACTGTCAAAGATTTGGCCTTGTTACTTTTTTCAAAATATTAAGATGATTTTTTTTACTGTCCATACCGTATTTATATACATGGCCCGCTTTTACAAGGCATAAAAATTGATCACTCGTACGTACCTGATGAAAACACAAAATGAAATTTTTTTATAACATATACCACTATTGATATCAACGACTACATAGCCCAAGATTAGATGCGTGAAAACTGATGAGATATGTCTCGAAAGAAACGTAAAAGAGACAGCACAATTTTGGACGTGCATCGATTTGTTATTCATCTATTTATATTTTGTATGCAGAGCAGAATGATCAAGCGATGCATACGGACATCTAACGATAATCTCCGAGGCGGGAGAGGCGTGTCGTTCGTGCGCGTCCTTAATTTTTTCCCCGTAATCTGCATTATAATACACACACTAAACACATCACCTTTAAATAAGTAATTTTTAGATTTTTTTTTGTTGCACATTTTTAATTTTTTTGTTAAAACTTAAAGTGTTTTAATTTTCATATGTGTGTGATATGGAGAGTTCTAAAAACTTACCTCCGAAACAATAAATTTAGAGATATTATTGTAAGCTATTATTAGATGGATGGAGCAGATATTTTTCAAATGTTTCAATCTTTTTCTTTGTAAAACATTTTCAAACAAGCTTCAATTCGAATAAATAAAAAATACATATACAAAATGGACTTTATAAAATGCATTCTTTTGCACCTTTAATTTTAATCAATCTGTGATAGATGTAATTATTTGCTTACGATATAATTTGTTAAACGCTGAAAAAACACTTGTTTCAATAGCCGATACGAAAGCGAAGAATGTTTGGAAACTTGGTTTTTATAGCATTTATGGTGAACGAGAAATTTTGTTTCATCTGGCTCCATATTTTCGCGCCATAGAACGAAAAAAGTCTCACAGTACTGACCGCTATAATATAATATCAAGTATGGAAAAATGTTACAAGTCTTATAAATTATCCGGACGCATCGGAGCATGTTAATGTCGCCCGCCGTAATGTGATCTTCAGTCTGCCGGCAGCCGGGCCCCGTCTCCAGCCTCCGTAAGAAACCGGATCGGCGCAAAAGAAGACGACCTTGCGGGCATATTAGCGCGAGAAAGCCTCCCCTCTTACTCAGCCAGCCTAGACAACTTCGGACGTAGTTAAACCTATCTCAACGCCACACTAGGTCAGTATTGAACCCCAAAGCTGCGCCGAAAATCTCGAATATTTTTCAAATCGAGCATATCTACATCTACCTACTAATCAATTCGATCGACACCACGACGATCGTTCCAGTGGTTAAGAGACTCGCCCGGTTATTCAGTTCGGTCGGGGATTCGAGTATCAATCCAGAAGGCAATCAGATATGAGGTGATTAAATCTAGATTGTGAAATACATATGATGCGTGCTCAAATATTATATTATCCTAAATAGATCGGGCGAAATCTTCGATAATCTGTTCTTTAAACATTTACATATAAAATGTTCAAATAGTTGCATTTAACGAAATTTCTGTAAAAATTATCAAAAACTAATTTGTGTAAACAGAAATGGATTGAATTAATACCATTCATTTTATTTATTTATTTCATATTAAATTTTACAAAGGTTAGATTTTTAATATCGGCCTCACTGGGCAACGCCCGTGCAGAGGCAAATGTTTAACTTTTTTTAAATTAAATATGTTTTTTCGTGTGTGTATGGATACATACATATAGATATTTTATTTTCACATTTATCAAAGTAAATAAAATAAGATTTTTTTAATCGTAATTAATTAACTCAATAATTCAAATAAAAGTAATTATCGTGGTTAGTTAGACGACGCAACTTTATTGGCGGATGATTGTCAAAGAAAATTGACAGTTGGAATAGACAACAACATTAAATTTCTAAAAAAAATAAAAATATATCATTAATTATGGAATTTAGTAATAGTGTCGTTTCTGTAAGTGAAGTGTGCGCAGTTCTTACCAAAAATAAGACCTTTCGAGGAAACGCGCTGTAGCACGAAAATACTCTCCAACTACATAAATCTCGTAGACGTAAAGACAGCGCGAATATAATACTGCTTAATTCGAAAAGTATACAGTTCAACGAGACTCTTAGTGACTCAAGAAACGAATTTGATGCGCGCAAATAAGTAAAATAGGAGATTGATATGATGTTGTGTACAGAAGCAATCGAAATTAAAGAAAGCCATAGCCACGGATTACGGCTAGAAGTTTAAAACGTCTTTTTCGTAAGATAAGAAAAGGATTATTTAATTAATATTTTTCTCCCAGAATCTTAGTAATGCCACAGGCTTGCGTGCGCTGCACGCCGCAGCTCTGCAGGTAAATTGTACCTGTATCCACCTATCCACCTGTGTCAAGTGTGGAAGAAGATGGACATGGATCAGGTCGGGTTCCACGAGCAAATTGTAGATTGCCCAGAGATTGGATTTCAAACGATGCTAATCGCGCTAATATTGTGACTGCGATAAAATGTATATTTGTCGGGAGAGTTGATTTACGGGGCTGGTCGCACGCAGATGTTATCTGGCGGGATTGGCTCTGCCCACACACTCTTTAATTGAAATAAACAAACAAATGTTTCATATTTCAATGAGCTTCGGCCGCCGCCGCCGCTCGGTATTGCGCCACCCAGGTATCTGCAATAAGATTGTAAACACGTTTAACATAGGTTCGTGTCAAACCAAATGGCTTCACCTTTTCATCATGCTACCATTTTATGGTTACGTGAGCGATCAGTCGCCTGTCTCTCTCGATTTTACCTCTGATACCTTAAAAATGATAGATTTCTTTGTATGTTTGTATGCAGCGTAAACACTTTTTCGTAATTCACAAAAAATATAAACATCTATAATTTATAACGCTCATCTTTTTTGTAGAGTTTTAACCTTTTGACTATAACGATCGCCTTGTGATCTGCTGGTTGGTGATTTGAGCTCCATTCCTGGGTACCAGCAAGTCAGTCCTATTTTCATAGCACAATAGTAAGAATATTGATTCGACGCGTATTATGTTACTCCGTTGGCGACCAAGTGTTACTTATTAGCGCAGATATAAACAGATTATATTTATTATTTGCTTTATTTATTTTTATTTAGATTACAGTTATTAATTACTTCGGATGCGAACATTGTTGTCAAATATTTATCACGCAGTTTCGATTGCGCGTAAAAGAAATCAGTTTATATTTTTGTGACGTAACACAGTGGACACGAATTTATAACTAAGCGAGAGTGAATTTGTGTGATGTTTGACAAGATGAATTTCATTTTTAATACACATACTGATTTTCGCAGATAAATTATGCCATTCTCAATCTGGTTGGTAAATTTTATTTCGCGTTAATCTTGCCTATTACAAAATGTCGTTTAAGGCTCTCCTCAATCTACAAGTCACTTTTTGTGGTTGTAAGTACGTATCCCCAAATGTAATGGTTGAGTAACTGCTGACGACCGTAATTCTGTGGTCCATGCTCTTAAAAAGACTACAAACAATGAGCCTTGTGGTATACATTATTTTATGGTTTATGAAAACGAGATGACCACAAAAAAAACTGCCCAAGGTGATGAAAAATGAGGAAAAAAATTCTCGGCGATTTTTGCCCTAAAGCATCTCGATTATTTCTTCTGGTACAAGTTTTCGGGGATATTCTGTCATGTGTATACGACCTCATCGTATTCTTTCTATTGTATTTATTTTCAATGTTTATTTAGTTCCATACGACTCAATACATTATTTTATAATTTTGGTGTACACGACGTTTAGGATCCCATTGCAGGATACAAACCGACACGCGGCAGATGCCTTCTTAATGGTCCGAAAACGTTACAGGGTTTCTATGTCGATTACACATCTACACCAGTATAAATCCCGCTGTTTGCCACAAGCCTTTTTTCGAGTTGAAAAATGAAAGAATAAATAATTATTAACTATATGAATATTTCCCATATTTGTCTAGTCTTTTTTGATACCTGATTCAAAAAATAATTCGAGGTTAATAATTCCTAAATATACGTTTTGGTTTAATATTGTTTTTCACCAAGAAAATGTTGCAGGGATTTAAAAAGATAACAGTCGCCTGGAGACAATGCTGGAGAACACGGTGGGTGAGGAAGAACTTTCCCAGATAATCCGTTGATGTTTTCTATCGTCTTTTTCTAAACGCGTGGGGCGAGCGTTTTCCTGGTGTAAAATTACCCTTTCCCGATTTACAATGGCTGGTCTTTTTAGAGCCAGTCTTTCAAACTGTCTAAGTTAGCGTACGTGTCTATCGTAATTGTCTGCCCACACACAATCCAATAGTTCATAATTGTCACATTACTTTCAAGTTCAAACTCATAAATTCTCATATTGCGTCCAAGTTGAATGTCATAATATAACGTAACTAGATTTCATAGATTATTAAAAAAATTTCATTGTATTTACTATATTATATTTAATTGTGTTTTTAATAATAAAAAATTCACTACTAGTTTCGAGAGAATCAGAACTCAAGTAGATATAACATAGTAAATATAATTAAATATTTTTAATAATCTTTCATTATGAATATTTACAATGTAAACGCAAGATCCGTCAATAACTGAGTTTCTTTTATCTTCATTTCAATACAATAAATATCTTTAATTGAAAAAAGCGTAGACTTTTGGAAAAACCTAATATTGTTGATGGCATATTTCGCAAATTTCGAACAAAATATTATATAATGTAGCACCTGATTGCGACCATCTATTGCGTGTGAATTTGAAAATATTTTTTTAATGCGCGGTTAACACTGATAATCTGCTCACAAGAAAGAAAATTTTACCGTGTACTGAACGATTTACCTGCACACGGCGAACGTTCTAAAAATTCAACATTAATCCAATCGCGCAATTTTTCCCCCATAAAATTGTTCATAGCCGGCCCGGTGTACTCGCTGTACGTGGCCGAAGCGAGGCGGTCCCCCCCGCCACCTGCAGCGGCCGCGGAACGGTTTATCGCATCGCCCGGCCGTGATTTATCTCCGCCCGTCCGGCCGTCCGTGTATCCGCCCGTCCATCTCGCCGGCATTGTCTGCCGGATCGATGCCGCCCTCTTTCTCTATCTTTCGCCATTCTCTTTGTTGCCTCCCGCTGCAGATCATCGGATAACTCCTAGAGCACGCTCACCTCGCCGACCCGACTGCCATCTACCGTGTCGTAGAGCCGCACCGACCGTTGTTTCTCTCCGCGAATCGTTCCGTGTTAAAATACTAAACGTTTTCAGTAGCTGCCGTCGTTGACAAAAACGGTTAAGAAGCCCCAGTACGCGATTTTCGTATTTGCCCTCGATTTGCCGAATTTAACGTAAACTTCTTAAATCATTTTGCAAAATCCATAGCTAAACAGGCTTTTAATCAATTTTATTATGTTATGATAGATCCATTTACTCTTGAAGCATTTCCTTAAAAAAATTTGAACAAATACTGTTATAACATCAAAAAAATTATAACCCCGAAACACTATTTTAGTTTTCATGCAATAGATTTATCTTTATACACTAATCTCGTATATTTTCAAATAAAGACCATATATTTTATTTACAAATTGATTGTATAATTTTTGAAAAAGAAGTGGTGCTATTCAGATAATAATATTTTTGGACAAATTGTTAAATATATCGTTTTCAAAAAGACAAAAATTGTTTCCTATATTGCAGTACCCATAAAATCATTAAAAAACATCGATTATTTTAATTAAATTTTACATGCCTACTAAGAAAGTTTCACTATCATTAATATAAAAATATTCAAAAAATTATACCTCATACTCAAGAACTCGAATTAATTAAAACGTATATAGTTTGTTAAAAGATCATTTTTCTTTGAAATCAGACTTCGGTTGGACATTCCAACCGAAGTCTGATTTGAAAGAAAAATTATTCTTCTTACTATTCAGAATATTTTGAGTAGGTATGTTCAATTTTTTCAATAACAATGCTGGATTTTATCCCCAGGGGAACATCATTAATCAGGATATATTGTAAATGTCTCGTAGAAACGAAACTATTTTTTATGGTAGATATGAAAGTCTTGCTGTGTATCCACAGGGCTTACGGTATATCGTATGGCCGGCTTAAGTGGTCACTTTACACAGTGTAATATTATTTATTGATTTGGCATTAACTTTGTGGAATGATATGATAATTTATAAGTAAATAAAATACTTGCATAACACCACTTTTTGCATTTAAGTTATATACGACTAGTTTCGAGAACTACAGATGTTCTCATCTACAGATGAGAATATAAACTAAAATATCTTAGGTACTGATAGAGGTGGGTGGGTTATGTGTGCGGGAGGGGTAGAGCTTGATTTAATGTAAACAATAGTTTATATTCTCACCTGCAGATGAACTCAAAAAGTGGTCTCATACAAGTATTTTATTTATATATAAATTACACAATGTAACGTTCACTATTTCCACCCATGATATCAAATTTTTAGAAGTTGTATATATGTTTAACTTGCAAATCTTGTTTCGTTGAGACATTTTTACTACCGCCACCTGCAGTCGAAAACTATGTCATTCCCATAAACCAGTACAGATGCCACCATTTTTACTATTTTAAAATTAAGCTAAGCGCTTGTGCTCTGAAAACTATATAGGACTTGTTGATTATCTGGAAAGGGGCTCGAACCACCGACTACTGGATGACTGGGCAAGATTCATAACCATTACACCAACAAGCAACTCAAAATTAGACTTTATATTGAACAATTTTATTAGATATACAGGTGTCTCGTATAAATAGTAGCAAAAACTTTGGGGGAGCCTTCTTCATTCAATTTCGAGTAGAAAATATTCTTTACACTTTGGGTAAAATATCGACAGTAGCGGAGATAAGCGACATCAAAGTTTGCATTATTTTTTCAATTATTTCTGACTTATCTTTTATGTTATTGAATTTATTAGTGAAAGAAAATTAATACTTTTAGTTAAAAATCCACTGTTCAAATATGATATATGTACACGGTAATGAATGCTTTTTATTAGTCTACGTCTAAGTTAATAGAAAGTGATGAATGAATACACGCTACGTAGAGGAATTGTTCAGTTGATTGTTTTATAAGCGGTCCATACTCGGCGTTGCCTGAGTTATAGATTTTGTTAATAATGAGTTTGGCGGGGAGGGGCACCGTTGGTTTGCGAAGTCTACAAACAATAATCATATTTCCGTTTTGATCTAGGCAGGAGGTGGATGAGATGTCCGGTAGACTTGTGGATATTCTTACGGGTTGTAAAATGCAACCAAGAATGTTTTGGTTCAGATCTGTAAGATTGTATTTTATTTTTGGAACACCAACTAAATGATGGATAACATGCAAATGACGGTCTATTAGGAATGAAGAAAAAATAAAAATGTCTCATCATTCACTAAATGTTTCAAAGGCCAAAAATCTTAAATTAATGATGATATTAATTACAAAAAAAGGAAAAAAATTAGTGAAAAAAAAGGAAAATGGTTCGTGTTCAGTTTCTTTGTCAAGGAAAACACAGAGAAAAAAGATTAACGCGAAAGATTTATGGTACTGAAGTGCAGTGACAGCTTTGTGAAAAGCAGAAAAACTCATCGGATATTGGGGTAAATGTGGCCTGTGTTTTATGCCGGGTCCTAAAGAATAAGTATGCAAAATTTGGGTCAGAACCGTCAAACGGTGTATATTTGTATAGAGAAAAGACAAACATTGAGTTTTATAGGTATAAAAATATTTTTTTACAAGGAAACTGCTTTAATTTATTACAATTGACACCGTTCCCGCAGGAAGCCAACAACTAAAAATCTTGAAACGGAGACCGCCTCCCTATTTTATAAATACCCCCCGTTCGATTATAGCGAGGGGGATTAATTAAGCGAGGGTGTGTTTTGTTTAGGGGCGGGTTTATACCGAATGCAAATGTGGCTTTTAATTAAGTTTGCCGCGATGGCGTGGCTTGTCGCCTCTCCCGCCTGCGCGCTCGAGGATGACGGATTTGCGCCGAGTTCGCGACTAATTCATTTCGCCAACTGAGAGTTGTCACTTGCGAATGTAGAACGAGTGTTTCCATTCATCTTTTTTATGTTGTTACGACCCAGGCTCACTTGAATGTGTATTTTGCAGGTCAATACGGTATATAATTTCTCTTGTCTCACGAAGTTGTGTGCTTAAAGTGCTACGCGTAATGCATGTGCGAGCATTAAATTGCATGTAAATTAACTTAAGAACTTATCACCTTTCTTGTAATAAAAAGTATGAAGAAAAAATGTTGAAACAAATTCATAAATATACATATTTTTTGAATAGATATGCGAACACGAAATGCGTGTCGTATCAATATTCTTACTATTCTCAAACAAGCGAAGAGCCTGTGCTATGAAAATAGGACAAAATTGCTGGTGTCCTGGAGTGGGGCTCAAACCACCGACCACCATATCAGTAGGCGAGCGTCATGACCACTACACCAACAAGCTACTCAATTTTTTCAAATTAATTTTTTTTCTTTAACACATTAAAATACATTTTCTGTATCTGCCCTTTAAAATTCTATCCAAATGATTGATTAATTTTATATAATCTCCGTTTTCCTATTGAACAATACGGAAAAAATAATATGACATTTTCTCTTAATTCTTGACGGTAATGGCTATTTCAAAGCTCCATAGCTAACGATGTTGCAAGAGGAAAATAGTTGCTTTGATCCCAAAATTGCAGACAGAATAAGGTGTAATAAATTTCCTACGATAATATTTTTGTTTTAAATCAGTATACTTTATTGGTAAGGTTTTGTTTTTTTATAAATGCAGACGCATCTATAAAAACTGATTTTTTTTAATAATAAAATAATAGGTTATAAAAATAGGTTATAAGTTATAAGACATGGTGAGTAATATCTAGCCCACCTCTCCTAGGTATTGTATTCATTGTTTATTGACACATTTAACTGACATCTATATTTTTTACATTTGAAAGTGTTTATTTTTGTGCTGATAAGATTAAATTTCCAGCAAAATTTTGCTTCATCATCATTTGTCATCGTCCCCAATGTACAACCATTTTTCGCTTATCTTATATTTATGTAATATCTACACTATACCTAGTTATTAATTTACTGTCCGTGATTTCTTCCGTGAATCTGTATTCTTGGGCGTATTACAGCCTTATTTGGTGTGTCATCTTTCCAACAAGACTATTATTTTACGATGTGATTTAATCAAATTCTTAAATTGATTTTCCGCGTGATTGTTATTACGAATACCTTTTATACGAATATTATACAGTGTATAATATTCGTATAAAAGGTATTCGTTATATGTTCAGTGTTCTGGCAAATCTACCTAACATAAATAGTTACGGAGGTATGCAATATCAAAGTTTGCATTTTTTTTTCAATATTTCTGACTTAATTTTTTGCAAAAAGTTGAACTATCATTACAGTAACTTACATCGATTATGAAAAATTCTTTTGCTTCAATACAACTTAAATAAAATGATAAAAATCTCGTAATTTTTTTTTTCAATTTTTGCAAGTTTTTTATCATTTTATTCGACTTTTATTAAAGCGAACTAATTTTTCATAATCGACATAAGCTACTTTAATAATATTTTAACTTTTTGCAAAAAATAAATTGCATATCTTCGTAACTATTGATATTAGGTCATGGTTGCTTGAACATTTCAGACTAATAACATGGGCAGGAATCTACTAGCCAAGTTTGTGCTGTTAGCTCTAGTACATCTGTATTAAATACCGTGTTCTTACTATGAGCATATAACATAGAATGTACTTCTAGAGGCAATTAATTTATCACCTGGAGGGACATTAAAAACGGTACATCTAGGATATTAGACGCGTTCTAAGAATGCGTGATTTTTTGCGTTCGTTTACTTGAGTCGCTCATTAGACCCGACGGTCTCGCACTCGCCAAACAAGTTTTTAAATAATAGTAAAATAACAACTACAGGGTCACCGTAAATAAGTTTTATATTTGAATTAAAATCACCAGACCGAAGTGTGTATTTTTTTATTATTTTACTATTGATGCCATATGGTGAAATTAGTGGAGACTTTTACATCTCATTTACAATACTTTGTTGCCAAAACAAGGACTAATTGTAGGCAAAATGTTTTTCTCTTAATCACTAATCTAAAATCTTAGTTCTCGTTAGAGCATTTTTAATCATTTTAAGTAAATTGTGTCAAAGCGAATGAATTTTTAATACTCGATGTTAATTACTTTCATGATAGTCATGAGGTTTTACAAAAAATAAGTCGGATACATTTTTAAAATATGCAAACTTCGACATCGCGTATCTCCTTAAATTGTCGACCTATTACTCAAGGTGTAATGAAAAATTTCTGTTCAAAATTGTACGGGAAGTCTCCCCGAAGTGTTTGCTACTAGCTATTAGACACCCTGTTTAGCTTTATTTTTTAATGCATTTGATGAAATGTCTCAAATACAACTGGAGTGTAATTTGGCGCTATTTTTTGCAAGTTTATTACGAAAACTTGCAAGATAAAGCAAAAAAAAATGTTATGATTATAATAACATTTAGATTATAATACGATTATAATAGAATTTAGATACACTATTATAGCTATTTTCATATAAGCTTGCAATTGAGTTAATGTGGGTACAGTGCGTAATACGCGCATTGTTTCGTTGTTGTGTTGAGTTTACAGATACGAGATGGGCGTATCCGTAAAACAACAAAACTTAACACGACGAAACAATGCGCGTATTATGCACTGTACCCACACTAACTTAGTTGCAAGCTTATATGATATATCGCACTTTAAAAATTAAAGCACAATACAAAATTCGTCACTTTCTGTTGACAATTCCATTAAATGTCAACATAGAAACTAAGCTTTATACAAAAAATTCCATTGTTCCCAACAGAAGATGCAAATTTAGAGTCATCTTAGATACAAGTTTTTATGCAATTCAAATGTACATACTGGAAAAGATGCTTCTTTTCAAGATGCGATGTTTAATATAACAATAGCATCTAGTTGGAATGTGCATCTATCTGCCTTCAAAATAACGCGAGATAAACATTAAAAAATATTAAAAAGAATGCATCATTAAAATGTGCGCATCATATTCTGATCTACCTATATCTGGATCTGTATACGGTCATTCGTGTTTCTTTCGCACGCTGATACTAGCGGCACCTATTTATACTCCGCACGAGATGGATACACGTGAACCCGCGCGCCGAGCGTGTGTTGGTGGGC